>SJYB01004362.1:421387-442615 GCA_006408585.1 Antidorcas marsupialis | reverse complement strand
AAGCACTTACTTTTTTCTTTTCTTTTCTTTCTCTTGAAACAGGAATGAAAGAAGTCTTTCCTTGAAGGAGGGCTTTGGTTTGAGAATGAATGAGGTTTTGAGGGGCCAACACCCCTTTGCCTGCAGCCCCCTTTGCCATGATGGGCACTTGACTCATGTAGACGGAGGAGTGGGCCAGGAGGGCACCAGCCTTTTATCCAGACCTCCCCTTCTTCTCCTGTGACGTAGATAAAGAGGTTTTGCTTATGGCAAAGGAAAATATCCCTGAATCGCCAAAGAGCTGCTTTTGTTTTCTTTTGATAGTGACCCAAACGACGGAGTCCCTGGTCTTCCCCATCCCGGTTTTCTTTGGTCTCATCCGTCTCAACTTGAAAGAGTCCAGTCAGAAGGACTCTGGTCAGTCCATCCACCTCGGACACACCCCAGCCTTGCCTCTGGACCTCAGGATGCTCCAGTTCCATCCTACCTCTGAAGTGGGGTTCTCGATTCTGGCTGTAGGTGGAGGGGCTCCTGAAGCACCAGCCTGGCCAGAGAAGGGACAACGTGATGATACTGGTTCATCCTAAATGGGTGGCGGTAAAGAAAAGCTATGACAAAACTAGAGAAAGCATCAAAAAGCAGAGATATTACTTTGCAGACATAGGCACATGAAGTCAAATCTGCAGTTTTTCCAGTAGTCATATATGGATGTGAGAGTTGGCAGGAGGAGAAGGAGGCGACAGAGGATGAGACAGTTGGGTGGCATCACTGACTTAACTGACAAAAGTTTGAGCAACCTCCAGGAGATGGCGAAGGACAGGGAGACCTGGCGTGCTGCAGTCCAGGGGGTCGCGAAAAGCCAGACACAACTTAGCCACTAAACAGCAACAACAAAAGTTAGTATTCAAGCTGGAAAACTCAGGTCTAAATTATGCTGGCTCAGCACCACCAGGGGAACAAACTTTGGTTCTTAGGGAGCAAACGTCTTAATCTCCTTATTCATCAAGCACAGACATACACACCATGCAAAGACAGCTGGGCTGTCTCTATGCACTGCTAGCGTTTCGTGAATGGGGAGCAATTAAGTAAAAGAAAAAAAAAAGGCGGAGAAGGCCCTTTAGGTGGATAGCAATGAGAAAAAGTGGGATGCACCAATAATATCTCAGAAAGGTGGCTCGTATATTTGTCTTTTAAATTAAAGTGTGTGAAACCAGACCATCTTAAGGCAGCTGGCCCCACGGGGCTCAGAGTAATCTTGTCACCAAACGCCGCTCTCAGGTGGCTTCTAGACCACACAATCATTTTATTTCATAAATGATCCAACAAGCCTTTGGGTCTGAAATCTTCCGAGCAGAGAGAAGTTGGCGCTGGGGGAGCAGATCTGGGGTTAGGAGGGGCCCCAGGATTCCCCAGCCTGCAAGGTTACCCTGAAGAGAAGGGGACAGCCAGGCAGAACCACAGTCTCAGGCTTCGAGCATCACCTTTCACACGCTCCTTCTGCCTGTAGCCCCCCAAGGGGACTCACGCAGTGGGCCCCGCAGCCCACCGCCCCCGCCCGGACATCCCACCTTCCCAGGAGCCCCTGGGAAGCCTCTTGGGGCTGGTGTTCCTGGAGGCCAGCTAAGACCTTCCGTGACCACTCAGCCCACCTGTCCTGTCTGCACGGGGCCCAGCACTGCTCACATTTGCTGCAGCTCTGCCCAGGAGGCCGCCACCCCAACTCCGGGGAAAGCGATGTCCTGCCCCCTCCCACCCGGGGCTCGGCTCTCAGGCTTTACTGTTCTCAGCTTAGCCAAGATCGCCTGTATGCTAGCTCTTAGGGTCCCTGGGGGCGGTTTCCTTGAGATCGGACTGCACCAGCAAGGGGGGCTGCGTTCAGAGCTCTGAGGCCTCTGCACCCTGGCCTCAGATGGACGATGCCCACCACGCTGCCAGTCCTGGCTCCCTGTCTTCATGCCCCGAGGCCCACTCCAGCCGGCGGCACCTGTGCTCAGGCACTTCCTTTGGGCCACGCTGTTACCGCTGCATTTCGTAACTTGCGTATCTTTGTTGATTTTATTTAGCATTTGTTTTGGATTACTCTCTTTGGTAAGAATTTAATATTTTTCTAGTTATTATCCTTCTATATCATGTCTTTCTCCATTGATTTGAAATATATAACATTTAATTTATAAAATATATATGAGATATAATGAATATATATATGAATATATGTGAAATATATGAAGTATAAGACAAAAGGCATTTCAAATCAGTCAAGAAATACTGATTATATGAAGAATAAATAAGATTATATAGAAAGACACCTATATATATAAATAGAGAATATATGCATATATTATATATGTGCTTAATCACCCAATTATATGAAGGATAAATAAGATTGTATAGGACACCTATATATGCACCTATGTTCATCTCTATGTATATGAACAGAGAATACGTGCATATATAATGTATACATGCTTAACTGCTCGATTATATGAAGGATATGCAAGATTATATAGAAGGAGGTGTGTGTGTGTGTGTATAACATATAGAGAATATCTGTGAATCAGTTCAATTCAGTTGAGTCTGTCAGTCCTGTCTGACTCTCTGTGACCCCATGGACTGCAGCACGCCAGGCTTCCCTGCCCATCACCAACTCCCGGAGCCTGCTCTAACTCGTGTCCATCGAGTCGGTGATGCCATCCAACCATCTGATACCCTGTCATCGCCTTCTCCTCCCACCTTCAATCTTTCCCAGCATCAGGGTCTTTTCAAATGAGTCAGTTCTTCTTTTCCAATGAGTCACTTTTCCAGCGGGTCATACATACACATGTCTGTGTACATATATATACCCATAGTTTTCCTGCGGCAAATCCCACCGTGTTTGGGGGTCTTGGATGTGATGAACGTGGGGCTCCCCTGTCGCTCTCCCCTCTCTGTCCACGTCTCTGTCCCCCTCGGTCTCCATCTCTCTCTGTGTCTCCGTGTTGGTGTCATCACATTACATATGCACATATTACATATTTTGCGTTTGGGGTATAGCCATGTCTCGATCTCCTAAGCTGTTCAGTGTATCTGTCTAGTCTTTGCCAGCATCACAGGCTTTGCTTTATTTGGCACCAAGTATGTTTGGTAGATCTTTGGCCAGTGCTNAGATTGTATAGGACACCTATATATGCACCTATGTTCATCTCTATGTATATGAACAGAGAATACATGCATATATAATGTATACATGCTTAACTGCTCAATTATATGAAGGATATGCAAGATTATATAGAAGGAGGTGTGTGTGCGTGTGTGTGTGTATAACATATAGAGAATATCTGTGTATCAGTTCAGTTCAGTTGAGTCTGTCAGTCCTGTCTGACTCTCTGTGACCCCATGGACTGCAGCAAGCCAGGCTTCCCTGCCCATCACCAACTCCCGGAGCCTGCTCTAACTCATGTCCATTGAGTCGGTGATGCCATCCAACCATCTGATACCCCGTCATCGCCTTCTCCTCCCACCTTCAATCTTTCCCAGCATCAGGGTCTTTTCAAATGAGTCAGTTCTTCTTTTCCAATGAGTCACTTTTCCAGGGGATCATACATACACATGTCTATGTACATATATATACCCATAGTTTTCCTGCGGCAAATCCCACGGTGTTTGGGGGTCTCGGATGTGATGAACGTGGGGCTCCCCTGTCGCTCTCCCCTCTCTGTCCACGTCTCTGTCCCCCTCGGTCTCCATCTCGCTCTGTGTCTCCGTGTTGGTGTCATCACATTACATATGCACATATTACATATTTTGCGTTTGGGGTATAGCCATGTCTCGATCTCTAAGCTGTTCAGTGTATCTGTCTAGTCTTTGCCAGCATCACAGGCTTTGCTTTATTTGGCACCAAGTATGTTTGGTAGATCTTTGGCCAGTGCTTACTGAAGCATTTCCTTGGCCGTTCTTACTCGTTTATCCTTCTTATACTCATTAGAANCTAAGCTGTTCAGTGTATCTGTCTAGTCTTTGCCAGCATCACAGGCTTTGCTTTATTTGGCACCAAGTATGTTTGGTAGATCTTTGGCCAGTGCTTACTGAAGCATTTCCTTGGCCGTTCTTACTCGTTTATCCTTCTTATACTCATTAGAAGTATGACACCAGGTTCTTACAGAGAAGCTCACCCTGGAAGTGGAATTGCACTAAGCTGATAGATGATCTGCGGGAAGTCCATCTTCCCGGTGGGAGCCTGTGCCCCCAGTGTCGGCTCCCCCACTTCCTGTAAGGAGAGGAACCCCGCCCTGAGGGGACGCGGTGCCTCACTCCCCAGGGGGTCTTTGCAGTTGACTGGACGTGGGGTGGTGTGATCTGAGAGGAGGTGAGCAAGGCGATTCCCGGGTGGTACCTCTGCCATCCAAGTCACTGCTCTGCCCCCAACTCCCTTCCTGCAGAGAGGTCTCCCTGATGCAGGGTCCTGGCATTTCCATTTCACTGTTTTGACCTGTCCTTCCAACTATACTGAAAGAGAAGGACAGAGAGTAGATGAGGGTTCTTCTCTGTGAACTACACACCGTGGCTCCCAAAGTAAAGGAGCTGAATTCAGCAAATACTCACCAGATTCCCCCTCACGGGCCAAGTGTGGGGACAGAGTCATTCGCCATCCTCAGAGGGGAAGACACATCTCAGCGCTTAAGCTGTGCGATGGCAGTCTCTGGACCCGTCTCTCTACACAGGGCAGCAGCTGGTGGTCTATTACAAACGGTACCTAGCGAAGTGAAAGTCGCTCAGTCATGTCCAACTCTTTGTGACCCCATGGACTGTAGAGCCCATGGGATTTTCCAGGCCAGAATACTGGAGTGGGTAGCCGTTCCCTTCTCCAAGGGATCTTCCGAACCCAGGGATCGAACCCAGGTCTCCCTCATGGCAGGCAGATTCTTTACCAGCTGAACCCCCAGGGAAGCCCAGAAATGGTACCGGCACAGTCTAACCTCTGAGCTGCAAGGCGGAGTGCAGCCTGTAGGCTGAGGTGTGCGGAGTCCTGGTGTCGGGAATCCCCTTGACCTCTTTCTACCCCCCTATCCTGCCCGGAAACCACCTCACCTCCTCGGCCAGCCCCACAGCTTCCCTACCCCCTTACACTTCAGGAGACGTCTCGAGGATGAATGAGGGGCTGGCGAAATACTCCGAGGAAGACACTGTATAAATGGGGTGCAATGAGTCACCTGCCTCAGCAGCTGAAAGTGCCACCGCGTTGCTGCTAAATGGATGTGTGTGTTGGTTCCTAAGGGAGCTCCTTGTGCTTCCACGGAAGGTTCCCCTGAGGCTCAGGCCTTTAAAAGGAAGGTGAAAAAACAACAAAAAACAATGGAAGGTGCCTTGGTTTATAAATGGCTATATTATTCTTGGAAGGCACGCCTAGCGTGAAGCCGATGAAGTTGCCGACATAGCGGAACCGGGCAGGATAAATGGCTCCTGAGCCCGGGTGCTGGGCCAGGCTTTCCCGCGGGCCGCTCGGTGCCCATGACCCGCCAGGGATGTTGGTGCCACTTCGGGTTTGACTGATGGGCTTTTTAATGATGGGCTTCTCAGGTGACGCTGGTGGTAAAGAACCAGCCTGCCGATGCAGGAGCCTAAGAGCCGCGCTCAGTCCCTGGGTGGGGAAGCTCCTCCGGAGGAGGGCAACCCACTCCAGTGCTCTTGCCTGGAGAATCCCATGGACAAAGGAGCCTGGAGGGCTACAGTCCATGGGGTCACAAAGAATCGGACACGACGGAGGGGACTTAGCACGCGCGCTTTTCAAAGATAAACTCTGAGTGAAAAAAGTCTCTGGAAGCACAAAATAAAATCATAAAATCAGTGATAAGCAGACAAAAGCCTCGTGTGTTGAACATCCCGGGCCAGCCCTCTCCTAGGGCCCAAGGGATCTACCTGGCCCTTCAGCAGACACTCAGATCCCAAAGGAGTGGGGTCCCCAAGACATTAGCAACGCCATAGGAGAAAACATTCATTTCAAAACGGATGCATTAAAGCAGAGTGTTCTGCATCCCGCGTGCTCAAGAGATCTGACATAAAACAGCCCTCCCACATCACAGCCCAGGTCCGAAGGCCCCAGGGCCAGGGCTGTGCTCAGTTTCCCGGTGGACTTGCATCACTGGCCACAACACAGCAGTGGCCGCAAAAACCACAAGGTATCAGCAGGAAGAGGGTGAGGCTAGATCCAGGAGAGGGTCACACTGGGCACCGGAGGGCATTTGCTCTGCCCAGGAACCCAGGCAACACCTCCACCCACCACTCCTGCTTCCGGTCAGGAGCTGGCCTGTGGTCAGTGTGTGGGGCCTCTTCTTCTGGCGTCCAGATGGCCTTGGGAACTCAGATCGCCAGCTGGGGTCTCTGGTTTTCTCAGGACACTCCTCTCCCAGAGCGATGTCCGTATTCCACGATCAGTGTTGCGTGCCATTGGAGATCCTGACGGTCCAGTGTGTCTGCCATCCACCACGGCTTCCTGGGAGAGCCAGTGACTGAGGCTCAGATCCACGTGTGTGGGGAGGCACCTGACAACCGTCCACCCTTCCTCCTGCAGCCCACAGGAAGCTAATCTCAGATCCGAACAAGCGAGGGGGCCATCTCGGATTCCCGGCTTGGGGGGTGCAGTGGGCTGTCCTGCCGACTGCCTCCCTAGAAGAGGCATCTTCATGGGTCAATCCACACCATCTTTCCCGACTTTGACTCTCCTTCCTACCATGGGGGGTGGGTCCCCGTGGGCTGGACAGATTCTGAGAAGTAGGACAGCCCCAGCCCCTGGATGGCCAGGTGCCGGGAGCTGCCCCAGCGGCCTTTCTGTGGCAGGCGCAGCAGCTCGTGTAAGGGCTCCTCCGTCTCCACATTCGTCTCTGGCCCTTTCCTCAGAGGAGAGAGTCTCTCCCATCATCCAGGTTCAGTCATGCCTGAGACAGGGCATCAAGGAACAGCCGTCTACCCTTCAGCAAGTAGGCGGGTAGGCAAAGCGTCCTCTGCCAAGACTAGGGAAGCTGGCCGGGCTCTCCTGTTGCTAAAATCTGGTTTTGGGCCTGTGATGCACCTATGTCAGGGTGGTTCTCCTGGAGTCACACACAGGTGGCGCTCAGGATTAAGGCTCCCCATCAAGGGGGCAGCCTGGTGAGAACCCTCCAAAGCGTGCTCACCTGACTCCTTGCAGGAGACCCTCAGGCCATGTGGACCCAACCCTTGGTCACTCCAGAGTTAAACAGGACGCACAGTTCAGACGCAGTAGCGACATCACACCCCACGTGATGGTACAGTCTCCACAGCGCTGAGCAGCTGCAGCCACGCTGACCGTGGGTCTTCGGACGTAGGTGAGGACCAAGTCGAGACAGCTACACGGATGAGAACACGGCATGTTTTCTTCCGATGGAATTACCAGCAAATGACTTTTTCGAGTTATAAGGTAAGAAATCTACCTGAGACTACCAGAATCATATGAATCCTGGGCATGTATTTAAACAGGACAGATTATATCACTCAATTGTTTAAACTCCGTAACTCCACTAAGCACAGTAAGACCAATGACCACTTTTGATATGCCTCTCAGGGCTCCCTTTGCGGACAGTGAAGGCCAGACGCCAGGACCCCTCTCGCAGGGTTCTGCGTCTCCCACAGCCTGACAGAGAGCGGGCTCACGGGAGGAAGGTAGACAGGGAGATCCCGGAAGCAGCAGCCTCTTCCTTCTGTCCAATCTTCCGATTCTAACCACTGTTACCTCCTCCCAGCCTGGGCTCCTCATCCCTCCCAAGGGAATCTGGGGGATCCTTTGCATTTGGGATCCCCTTACCTGCGGGCCCCTTCCGGGGTGTCTGCACTCAAGCTTCGCCTCCAGGTGGTCAATGAATTTGGCGAGTTATAGCCCCAGGGACAGGCGAAAGGGAGCTGGTGCAGTGAGGGGCCATGAAAGGGAAGTTCGAGGTCAACCACGTGGATCTCTGGTTACAAGTCAAGCTGACCCAGCTCGAAAACCACCCGTCACAACTATGGCCCAGGGCTTCTGAATGAAGAGCAGCTCCCTGGAAAGCTCCGTCTTTGCTGTGAAGTTGGGGAAGTCTCCATTTCCATCACTTTCCTTCAGATCCAAGCACAACCTGCCACCCCCAGGATGGGGAAATCCTCCAGCAGCCTAGACGTCAGCCCCTTTGCTGGCCTCCTGCGGCAAGTGCCTCCTCCCAGAGTGAGGTGGAGGTGCAAAGAGCCGGATGGCTCCCAGTCACTTTTGCTGAAGGACATCAGCCTGCTGATACGTCAGATGGCATCTTCCTCTCTGATTTGGCTGTGGAGACCGCACAACGGCCAACCTGGCCAAGTGTCATAGATGAGTAATGATCGCTTGTTGGGGCAAGAAAGTGAAAGTGAAAGTCGCTNGGAAATCCTCCAGCAGCCTAGACGTCAGCCCCTTTGCTGGCCTCCTGCGGCAAGTGCCTCCTCCCAGAGTGAGGTGGAGGTGCAAAGAGCCGGATGGCTCCCAGTCACTTTTGCTGAAGGACATCAGCCTGCTGATACGTCAGATGGCATCTTCCTCTCTGATTTGGCTGTGGAGACCGCACAACGGCCAACCTGGCCAAGTGTCATAGATGAGTAATGATCGCTTGTTGGGGCAAGAAAGTGAAAGTGAAAGTCGCTCAGTCATGTCAGACTCTTTTCGACCCCACGGACTGTAGCCCACCAGGCTCCTCTGTCCATGGAATTCTCCGGGCAAGAATAGTGGAGTGGGTAGCCTTTCCCTTCTCCAGGGGATCTTCCTAACCCAGGGATCAAACTCAGGTCTCCTGCATTGCAGGCAGATTCTTTACCATCTGAGCCCCCAGGGAAGCCCTGAGCGGCTAGAAACAAATGCTCAATTATCTTGTTCCCTCCAGAGGGGAGGCTCTGCAGAGAACAGAGGCAATCCAGAGATCAGCATTTCTGGGGGCCGGGTGGGGGCACACAGGCCAGGTGGGGTCAAACAGGCCAGGTGGGGGATTTGGGACACAGGGCTACTGGTGGGCTGGGGGTGGGGAGCGGGGACATCCCTCACAAAGGGCAGGTGCTCAGGGTTTGTGCATTTTGGCGGGCACATTTCCAGAGCTTGCTCTTCTGCTCAGGGTACAGTTCCATTCTTTTTCTTTTTTACAGGTTTAATTAGAGAATAATTGCTCCAGAACGTTTGTTAATTTCCTCTGCACAACAACACGAATCTTGAGCCTCCCCGCCTACTCCCATCCCATCCTCCAGGTCATCACGGAGCCCCGAGCTGAGCTCCCTGCGCTGCATAGCAGCTTCCCACTAGCTAGCTGTTTTACCTGCGAAAGTGTATATATGTCCCATTCTTCTGGAGAGCTTCCTGACTCACCACAGAAGTCTCTGTGCAGCTAGGATGTTCATGCGGGAGGTGAAACAATAGCCGGGATCACCTGGGCCAGACTCCTGAGGGGTGCTCAGTCGCTGAGTGTCCGACTCTTTGCATCCCCCGCAGATGCAAGCTCCGCTGTCCTTCACTGTCTCCAGAGTTTGCTCAAACTCATGTTCATTGAGTCGGTGATGCCACCCAACCCTCTCATCCTCTGCCGCCCTCTTCTCCTTTGTCTTCAATCTTTCCCAGCGTCAGGGCCTTGTCCAGTGACTTGGCTCCTTCACGGATCCCGTTCATGGATCACAGCCTTGCCGTGGTGAAGGCGCTTGCGCAGCTCAGTGAGGCTGTGAGCCACACCATGCAGGCCTCCCGAGAGGGACAGGCCATCGGGGAGAGTTCTGACACAAAGTGGTCCACCAGGAGAGGGAATGGCAAACCACCCCAGCATTCTTGCTGCAAGAGCCCCATGAACAGGAGCAGTTTGCAAAGCATGACATGCAGACTCAGAAACGCAGCACAAGGCAGTTAATCAGACATGGGCCGCGTGAGGGTGTGGTTGTGTGCAAGAGGTGGGGTGGCCACGAGGGCTGGAACACAGCACGAAGACCCAGCCGCTCAGGAAGACACTCGAGGGGTCCCCACAGGCACTCCTGGAAGGCCAGGACCACAAGTCAGGGGACCCTTGGGAGCAGGACTCCGAGCATCACCGGGCATTCATGGAATCAGGTTTATAAGGAGCCCTAGGTGCTGTTCTGCAAATTGTAAGCCTGTTAGTAAAACTGAGCTGCTTTTACTACAGAAGGTTTCAGTCTTTACAGACGTCCATATTGAAGACAGTAAAGAAGAGTCTAAGAAAAAGCTGCCAGTGCCAGTGGACTGTGGATACGTATGCTGTAATCTCTTGCATTTTGATGATCCAGTGGATGTTGGCAACTTGATCTATGGTTCCTCTGCCTTTTCTAGATCCAGCTTGAACATCTAGAAGTTCCCACTTCAAGTACTGCTGAAGCCTGGCTTGCAGATCTTTGAGCATTACTTTGCTAGCGTGTGAGATGAGTGCAACTGTGCGGTAGTTTGAGCATTCTTTAGCATTGCCCTTCTTTGGGATTGGAATGAAAACTGACCTTGGCCACTGCCGAGTTTTCCAAATTTGCTGGCATCTTGAGTGCAGCACTTTCACAGCATCATCTTTTAGGATTTGAAATAGCTCATCTGAAGTTCCATCACCTCCACTAGCTTTGTTCATAGTGATGCTTCCTAAGGCCCAGTTGACTTCAGACTCCAGGATGTCTGATTCTAGGTGAGTGATCACAGCATCGTGATTATCTGGGTCATGAAGATCTTTTTGTATGGTTCTTCTGTGTATTCTTGCCACCTCTTCTTAATATCTTCTGGTTCTGTTAGGTCCAGACCATTTCTGTCCTTTATTGAGCCCATCTTTGCATGAAATGTTCCCTTGGGATCTCTGATTTTCTTGAAGACATCTCTACTCTTTCCCATTCTGTTGTTTTCCTCTATTTCTTTGCATTGATCACTGAGGAAGGCTTTCTTATCCCTCCTTGCTGTTCTTTGGAACTCTGCGTTCAGATGGGTTTATCTTCCTTTTTGGTTTTCTTTGCCTTTAGCATTTCTTCTTTCCTCAGCTATTTGTAAAGCCTCCTCTGACAACCATTTTACCTTTTTGCATTTCTTTTTCTTGGGGAAGGTTTTGATTCCTGCCTCTTGTGCAACGTTATAAACCTCTGCCCATAGTCCTTCAGGTACTCTGTCTAGCAGATCTAATCCCTTGAATCTATTTGTTCGTCACTTCCGCTATAAGTGTAAGGGATTTTATTTAGGCCATACTTGAATATTTAGTGGTTTTCCCTACTTTCTTTGAGTCTGAATTTTGGAATAAGGAGTTCATGATCTGAGCCACAGTCAGCTCCCAGTCTTGTTTTTGCTGACTGTATAGAGCCTCTCCATCTTCGGCTTCAAAGAATATAATCAATCTGATTTCTGTATTGACCATCTGGTGATGTCCATGTATAGGGTCATCTCTTGCGTTGTTGAAAGAGGATGTTTGCTGTGACCAGGCAAGAGAATTTCAGCGAAACGTCACTTCTGCTTTACTGACTGTGCCAAAGCCTTTGATTGTGTGAATCACAACACACTGTGAAAAATTCTTAAAGAGATGGGAATATCAGACCACCTTACCTGCCTCCTAAGAAATCTGTTTGCAGGTCAAGAAGCAATAGTTAGAACCAGACATGGAACAACAGACTGGTTCCAAATAGGAAAAGGAGTACGTCAAGGCTGTATACTGTCACCCTGCTTATTTAACTTATATGCAGAGTACATCATGAGAAACGCTACACGGGATGCAGATTGCAGGGAGAAATATCAATAACCTCAGATACGCAGGTACACCACCTTTATGGCAGAAAGTTAAGAGGAACTAAAGAGCTTCTTGATGAAAGTGAAAAAAGAGAGAGAGAAAGCTGGCTTAAAATTCAACATTCATAAAAAGAAGATCATGGTATCCGGTCCCATCACTTCATGACAAATAAATGGAGAAGCAATGGAAACAGTGACAGGTTTTATTTTCTTGGGCTCCAAAATCACCTTAGACGGTGACTGCAGCCAGGAAATAAAAAGATGCTTGCTCCTTGGAAGGCAAGATTCATGTTGATGTGTGGCAGAACCAATACAATATAAGAAAAGCTATGGCAAAAGATTGAAGGCAGGAGAAGGGGATGACAGAGGATGAGATGGTTGGATGGCGTCACTGACTTGATGGACATCAGTTTGAACAAGCTCTGGGAGTTGGTGATGGACAGGGAAGCCTGGTGTGCTGCAGTACATGGGGTCACAAAGTGTGAGTGGCTGAACTGAACTGATGCTGTATTAGCTTTCTGTGGCTGCCATAACCCATCATCACAAACAGACTGACTTAAAACAACAGTAACTGATTGTCTCACAGATCTTGGAGCCGGAGGTCTGAATCCAGTGAATCAATAAGACTGCGTTCCCTGGGAATGTTCCAGAGGAAACTCCTTCTCTGCCTCCTCCAGCCTCTGGTGCCTGCAGGTGGGGTGTGGCGGCATCACGTCTGTGTTGGCCTCTGTCTTCAGTGGCTTTCTTCTCTGCGTCTTTGTCTCGAGTTCCCTTTGGATGATCTGAGGTCAGCAGAGGCCATTGCCTTTTCTCATCTCCAGGGATGATGTTTCCTGGAACCTTATCCACCATGGCCTTCAAAGCCCAGGTTTGAATACTCCAGACTGCGGATCTAAACCCAGCTTCCTTGTCAATGATCTCCGTTCCTGATCCTTCACTCAATTATAGCTGTAAAGACCCTTTGCCCAAGTGAGGTCCCATTCCAGGCTTCTGCTGGGCATGTTGCTGGGGACATGGAAAGAGGATTCGCTAGGTGTCTTCTGGTGATTCTGGGGTAGTCATCCTCACACTGGGCCCTGAGTCCGTCTCTCAACTTGGAGTCAGTGCTAAGCTGGCACCAAGCAACCCACTGCCCCTGCAGGAGCTCCCCGTCCGTGGCTCTTTCTGCAGGGTGTCCCAGAAGCCTCTGTGGTGTGGACTCAGCGAGGGTCTCAGGGGGAGCATCTGGCCCTTTGAGAGGGCAAGCAGATGTTCTGAGCATCTGAGGGAATGTGGTCTGGCCGGGCGTCTGCAGGGTATTGAGCTATAGACACGCCATGAGAAAGATGAGAAAGGAGCAAGGAGGGAAGGAGAGTCAGAAGCTCCTGGGAGCAGAGATCCACTGAGGTTCGGGGAAACTCGTGATCAGAGTTGCCAGCAGCAAGTGGTGCTGGGTAATTAACGCGTATCTCCGTCCACACAGGGTCCGCCCCGTGTCCACAGCCCCGCTGAGCAGGACACAGGGGAGGAAAGGGAGAAGCAGGTGAGAGAGGACAAACAGGGCCTGAGAGGGAGACGGGTTTAATAACAAAGTGTTCGATTGGTCTTGTTTTTCCACAATTTATGGCAGTCTGAGTTCAGTATTTCCTGAATGATCGAGAGGAAACGAAGTCCATCAAGGTAAGTTGCCTGGACACACGTCTATGTCTGTAAATCACACGTGGACACAAGGAGGCTGAAAGGCAAGATCACACAGTGCTGAGAAAGAGGTGGGGGGACGGGGTCGGGATCAGGGGTGGCGCTGGCCGTGCAGGCTGAGGACCGTCCAGCTGACACGTTCCGTCAGGTTTGGAGTGAAGGTCCGAGGAATCCTAACAGCCACGACGTGGTTGGTGCCAGCTTCCGTTCTCCCCAGGTTAACGGGCTTCCCAAGTGTTACTAGTGGCAAAGAACCCACCCGCCAGTGCAGGAGACAGGAGACTCAGGCGGGATCCCTGGATCGGGAAGACCCCCTGGAGAGGACATGGCCACCACCCCAGTGTTCTTGTCTGGAAAATCCCGTGGACAGAGGAGGCTGGTGGCCACAGTCCACGGGGTCACAAAGAGTGGGACATGCACACACCTTTCACCCCAGAGTTTTGGTGACATACCAGTCTTGAGCTTGAATCTCCCTTTGTGGACTGTGAGGCGTGTCTTCAGGTTGAGAAGCATTTGAAAATCATCAACGTTTGTGTCCCTTTCTGTGTTTTATGCAAATATTTTTCCAGTAACACATGCATTTTCCCAAGTAAAGGAATATGTTGAGATCCAACGGAGGGTCTTTTGGAAGCCACGGGAGAGCAGAGGGATGTTCCAGATGGCAACACAAGTCGTTTCCAAAGGGCTCTCCTTCTCACATGGGAAGACGTTTTGGCAACACCCACGCAGCAGGCCGCTGCTACTGTAGAGGATTTTTAGGGCTCTGTCTCTCCTCATGTCCCAACTCTACTGAGCAAGAAGCTCAGGTCTATTCATGAACTTGATCTCATCTTTAAATATTTTAAAACTCCTGGGAGAATATTTATCATTAGCACAAATTAAGGGCAATAAAACATCTAAAAGAGCCTGACTAATAAGTGAGCTGAGCGGCTCATTTACGGCCCAATTATTAGAATCCAAGACTATCATAGCTGCCGAGTTTCTGCCGCTGCTGCATAAGGCGCCCTGTGACTTCAGTGCAAAGCTTCTAACGTGGATCTGTCATCTGAGCTGCTCCTGTCCTGTGAGCCGTTTTCCTCACTGCTTTTCCTAAAGTCAGTGCTCAAAGCAGCCTGTCTTTCCCGGTGACGTTCGATTTTGGAAAGAAAACAAATTGAAATGAGTAACTCAATTGTTACAGGATTAAGGCTATTAAAATCCAGAAAGAAGGATAAGTGTGTTAGAAAACACTTCACTAAATCCACTTCATGGAAAAAACCATTTCATATTCCTTTTAAGGATTGACTTTTAGCCAGAAATGTCTTCCAAGTGGCATCGCTTCCAGCCAAAGTTTGGATTTTTAAGAAGGATGGATTCTTAGAGCATGAACGGCTTGTCACCAGTCCGTATAAGGGGACGCCTTGGCCACGGTGCCTCGTTAAAGCCACACAGAGAAAGGAGACCCTGGCCCCTCAAAGAGCCTAGTTTCCACAGGTTCAACTCAGGGAGGGACGGCCTTTCTGCAGACCAGCAACCCTCTGTCCGGGAAGGTGTCTGCAGCCCAGGCTCTCCACAAGCTCTCCTCTACCTCCTTGCTCTCAGCAGCGGTTCTTCAGGTAGGAAGGGAATGAAGCAACCTCCTAGCATCATAGCAGGCAGTCTCAACTCAAAGTGGTCCCGTTTTAGTCAGACAGAGCTCTCCTGTTTAGACAGCAACCAGGCCGTGTGATCCACGATGCTCCCTCTCCTGTGTTACCGAGACCAGGCCCCAGGGCACCCGAATACTCACTAGCACACTACTCTGGTGTGTCTGAAGGTGCTTCCGCTGAGATTCACTTTTGATTTGCTGGACTGAGTAACACAGATCGTCCTCCCCAAAGTGGAGGGGATTCAGCCAATGTGAACGGAATACAAGGCAGAGTGAAAAAGAATTCTCTCTGCTTGACTGTCTTGGAGCTGAGTCACTCGTCTTTTCCTGCCTTTGAACTCGGACTGGAGGCACACCACCAGCTCTCTGGAGCCATGCCACCAGCATTCCCCAGCCTGCAGCTTGCACATCTGAGGGCCTCCTAGCCTCCAGAAGCAAGTGAACCAGTTCGTTATGGAGTCTTTCTCTTGGTAGATAGATGATCGACAGACAGACGGACGGTAGTCTCTGGATGGCTGTTTCTCTGGAGAACTCTGATTCACAGCCTCACCCTGAGGTTCCCAGTGAGGCACCTCCCTGAGCGTGGCCTTGCCCTGCAGCTCGGGAAAGGAGCTGGCCCAGGTCCTCTGGCTGCAGAGGGCATGTCAGCCGACCTGCATCAACCCTGAGGGAGAGAGCATGTCCCACATTGTTGGGGTGGGGGCAGTGACTTTGTACATCGGAGCCAGGGGCCACTTGGGAAGAGCTCGCAGCACTGCGGTTCTTATTTCTGGAGAGAGCTGAGAGACGTCAACAGTGTTGCAAAGCCTGGCAACTGTGTCCCCGCTGTTGACAACACCCTTGGAGCGTGATATTTTAATTGAGGAGGATTCATTAGATCTGGGGCTTCCCAGGGGCTCAGTGGTCAAAACTCTTCCTGCCAATGCAGGAGACACACGTTTGATCCCTGGGTCAGGAAGATCCCCTGGAGAAGGAAATGGCAACCCACTCCCGTATTCTTACCTGGGAAATCCATGGAGAGAGGAGCCTGGCGGGCTACAGTCCCTGAGGTCACCCTGCTGGGGCACAGTCCACGGGGTCGCCTGGCGGGCCACAATCCATGGGGTCACAGAGTCAGACGCGATTGAGCACGCACTCACACAGCGTTAGCTTTGTTCTCTCTCCCATTTCTAGCCTTTGCTCTCTTCCCCATCTCCATGCCTTTTTCTTTAAGTCTTTGTTGAATTTGTTACAATATTGCTTCTGTTTCATGTTTTGATTTTTTTTTTTACCATAAGCTATGTGGGATCTTAGTCCCTGACCAGGGATCAAACCTGCCTCCCCTGCATTGGAAGGTGAAGTCTTAACCAGCAGGCCACCAGGGATGTCCCTCCATGCCTTCTTAGGGAAGAACCTTACAATTCGTTTTTTTTCCCCACAAACTGCTCTTGTTCCTTTAAATGGGAAAAGAACCACTAGAATCCCCCAAAGCCCCCCGCTTTCTCCTCATGGCTCATCTCTCTCAGTCTGGGTCGGAACCGCTCCTCGACTTCAGTATATCTGATAAAGTCAGCATTTACCAGCTTTTAACTGCTGAGAAGGGAAGTGAGTGCCAGCTTGCCCTCCTCGGGGGCAGCGTCTCCTCCATACTTCTGCATCAGGCAGACCCCAGGGAGCGGGAGGCCGGCCAGGGGAGCCGAGGGGAAGGACTGTGGAGGGTCCAGGTGGTGGCGACATCTTCAGCGTCGCGGCAGGCCCCGTAGCCTGGACGGTGGTGCTTCTGTTAATTCAATTCCTGCCTAAATTGTGAGATAGAGTGGACAAGTAGTTGGCAAAAAATTACATCCCTCCCCTCCAAAAGGACACACCTCACGTCACCGGTCCGTCATGGAGGAAGTGTCTGTGCATCTTACTGGAAAGAGAGGCACAGTTTGGAGAGGAAAGAGAGCGCGGAGTGGAGGCTGATACTTCCCCTGATAGCAGACAGCCCTGAGTTGTAGAGGCCATTATTTCTTGCATTTTCAGAGCAAATGAACTTGACAGATGGCCGTGTCACCCAGACCCCCACCTACTGACTTGATTATGCAGAAAACAATACAATAGAAAAGGAATCATTACTGAAGGAACCTGGTTAGTCCACAGAGGGCCGGGGAATGCCGAAGAACAGAATTACAGGGGTGGAATTGAACAGCAAGAATGCATTTAACATAAAGTGGGTTACAGCGAGGCAATCAGTCATGGCTAAAGCTATTGTCTGGGCTTGCTTGCATGGTATATGAAGTCATCTGTCATCTCCCACGAATTTATGCTTCGTTTATAGAAGAAAGCGACAAAGGTCTGCCAGGGCATGTCTAGGCAGCCTTATGTAGCTCAAGGGTTGACCCACAGAGATGAAACGTCGACCCCTGTCGGGTGCCTCCCTGCCATCTGGGGTTGAGGCTAGGGTCCTATCATCGAGGGTGCTCCCATCAGACACTCGCATGACCTGATGCCATCTGGGGAGGTGACAGACGCAGCTGTGTTCAATACAAACAGAGTACCAGCTCCCTGATGCCAGCGTCGGGCACACAGAAGTACTGGTTGAGAAGGCAGGAGGCCAGAGGTCAAGAGGACTTTTACAAACATCAGAAACGTATGCTGCTGTGGGTGCAGGCAGCCAGGCGCCTCCTGCTTGTGGCAGTAGGTGTTGCTGGCACAGGACGAGCTTAAATGCATAAGCACCGTCATTGGTGTGCCAGCCAGCCAGGGAGAAACCGTCAAACTGCTGGATTAGCCGCACGGAGCATATCAATCCCAGATGGAGAACGGATCTTCAAGCCAGCCCTGGCTTCGGAAGAGTGAGGCTGCTTTCCTTCTGCCTGCTTGCTGTGTGTCTACGGGATTCTGTGCCCGCCTTTCTCCTGGGGTTTCTCTCTGCTGGAACATCCCCCCCTCCAACCCGAGGCCAGCCAGCCAGAGGGCCCAGCCATAAACCTGACCCCTGGCAGGTGACCTGCTCCCCACATGGTCTCACTCCCCTGATCTCGAGACCCCATGCTTCCTGGCACTACCTGTGTGTGTCTCTCCTGAATCAGCCCCCCATGGGACCCCGCACGCAGACCCGTGTCTGCATCATTTCTACCCAACCAAGGGCGCCCATGCAGACTCCCACTACAGCCTCCCTCTTACAAGTGTGACGTGTGGCTGGGGGTCCGTCTTCGTACTGTGTCTGTACAGTGACCTCTCCTGCGTGGCACAGCTCCTCCTAGACCCTCAGGTCAGATACACAGATACACAAGCGTTTCATCACTTAATCACTTGATTTAGAATAATTTTAAATATAATTGTAAGGCAGACCTGATCGAATTGCACTTCAAAGATACCACTCGTTTCACAAATGGAAGGCTTGCTGCAGCCCAGAGTCCAGCAAGTCTACTGGCGCTGTTTGTGCGACAGCATTTGCTGGCTTCCTGTCTCTCTGACACGTTTTGGTAATTCTCCCCACATCTGAAACATTTTCATTCGCATTTCATTCGTTATGGTGATCTGCCGTTAGTGATCTCTGACGTTACCTTTGGACTATGATTTGCTAAAGGCTCAGATGATGGTTAGCATTTTTTAGCACCAAGTTTTTTTTTAATTATGTACATTGCTTTTTTAAGAATGCTTTTGCACACTTAATAGACTACAACATAGCAAAGCGTGTTTAAACTCAGCTTTTATATGTACTGAGAAACCAAACTTTCTCATCATTCACTTTATTGCAGGATTTGCTTTGTTGTGGTGGCCCAGAAATGAACCCATGATATCCTAAGGTCTGCCTATATAATATGAATGTAATTAAATAACACGTATTACATATACTAGCATATTATAATTTGAAATATTAAAATGAAATATAAATAATAATCTGTGGAGTTTAGTTAAAGATAAACCTTGTTTAAAATTAACTCAGAAGTTATTTTGCAGCTTGGAAAAAATTGAAGACATTTTTCCAAAGCATTCATTGAATCTCCTTATCTGGGGCTAAAGTGTTCAGATCATTTATAACCAGGGACATAGGGCTTTCTTTTACATTTACTTGATGAAAGATGAACACTTGACACCCCAATAACAATAATTTGTTTGTACTTTATGTCAGACTATAGAACAAGCAGAAAAGTGTCTGAGACTATTCTAGCTTTTAAAGAGTCCAGGTTCAGAGTCCATTGTTCAAGCCTTGAGAACAGATGTGCTTTCCTGGATTCAAAGCCAGTGAGCAGAGGATGGAACCCATCCACCTGAAGCGGCTCAGAAAGTCTCCCATGAACTCGCATTTGCTGGGAATTATGAGGCTCACACCCTTGGATTCGGTTTACCTCGCACGGAAACGCCCCCATCCCAGTGCGAGAGTAGCGNGAAAAACCATAGCCTTGACTAGATGGACCTTAGTCAGCAAACTAATGTCTCTGCTTTTGAATATGCTATCTAGGTTGGTCATAACTTTTCTTCCAAGGAATAAGTGTCTTTTAATTTCATGGCTGCAGTCACCATGAGCCCCAAAAAATAAAGTCTGACACCGTTTCTACTGTTTCCCCATGAAGTGGTGGGACCAGATGCCATGATCTTCGTTTTCTGAATGTTGAGCTTTAAGCCAACTTTTTCACTTTCCTCTTTCACTTTTATCAAGAGGCTTTTTAGTTCCTCTTCACTTTCTNGCTGGAAAAACCATAGCCTTGACTAGATGGACCTTAGTTAGCAAACTAATGTCTCTGCTTTTGAATATGCTACCTAGGTTGGTCATAACTTTTCTTCCAAGGAATAAGTGTCTTTTAATTTCATGGCTGCAGTCACCATGAGCCCCCAAAAATAAAGTCTGACACCGTTTCTACTGTTTCCCCATGAAGTGGTGGGACCAGATGCCATGATCTTCGTTTTCTGAATGTTGAGCTTTCAGCCAACTTTTTCACTTTCCTCTTTCACTTTTATCAAGAGGTTTTTTAGTTCCTCTTCACTTTCTGCCATAAGGGTGGTGTCATCTGCATATCTGAAGTTATTGTATAGTGCCTTACAATTTTCAGAAGTTTCACTCACGTAATTTTATATAATCACTAATAACCCTTTTTACCTCTTATGACTTTATTGCTTCTCTCCTCTTCCCTCTTCCCACTGGCAACTACTAGTTTATTCTCTATATTTATGAGTCTTCTTTTTTGTTTTATTCAATAGTTTGTTGTATTTTTTAGATTCTACATATAGGTAACAGCATACAATATTTGTCCTTCTAACTTATTTCACTTAGCATAACACCCTGCAACTCCATCATGTTGCTACAAATGGCATATTTCATGCTTTTTCATGGTCAAGTGTGTGAATACATATGCATATACATATATATATATATACATATATCACATCTATTTCATCTGTTCATCTGTTGATAGATACATGGGTTGCTTCCATACTGTAGCAATTATAAGTAATGCTACTATGAACATTGTGGTGCATGTATATTTTCTAACTAGTGTTTTTGTTTATTTCAGATATGTATTCAGGAGTGAAATTGCTGGGTCATATGTTAGTTCTATTTTTGAGAAAACTCTATACTGTTTTTCATAGTGGCTGCACAAATTTACACTCCTAGCAACAGTATTCAAGTGTTCTCTCTTCTCCATCTCCTTGCCAACATTTGTTATTTGTGTTCTTTTTGATGATATACATTCTGATAGGTGTGAGGTGCTATCTTATTGTGGCTTTGATTTGCGATTCCCTGATAATTGACGTTCAGCATCTTTTCATGTGCCTGTTGGCCGTCTGCATTTCCTCTTTGGAGAAACATATATTCAGTTCTCCTGCTCATTTTTTTTTTTCAGCTGGTTTTATTTAAATTTATTTATTTTAATTGGAGGCTAATTACTTTACAATATTGTATTGGTTTTGCCATACATCAACATGAATCTGCCACAGGTGTACACGTGTTCCCCATCCTGAACCCCCCTCCCACCTACCTCCCCATACCATCTGTCTGGGTCATCCCAGTGCACCAGCCCCATGCATCCTGTAACCTGCATTGAACCTGGACTGGAGATTTGTTTCTTATATGATATACATGTTTCAGTGCCATTCTCCCAAATCAACCCACCCTCTCCCTCTCCCACAGTGTCCAAAAGTCCATTCTATACATCTGTGTCTCTTTTGCTGTCTCGCATACAGGGTTATCTTTACCATCATTCTAAATTCCATATATATGCGTTAGTATACTGTATTGGTGTTTTTCTTTCTGGCTTACTTC
>SJYB01004362.1:408144-421329 GCA_006408585.1 Antidorcas marsupialis | reverse complement strand
TACATCTGTGTCTCTTTTGCTGCCTCACATACAGGGTTATCATTACCATCTTTCTAAATTCCATATATATGTGTTAGTATACTGTATTGGTGTTTTTCTTTCTGGCTTACTTCACTCTGTATAATCAGCTCCAGTTTCATTCACCTCATTAGAACTGATTCAAATGTATTCATTTTAATGGCTGAGTAATACTCCATTGTGTATATGTACCACAGTTTTCTTATCCATTCATCTGCTGATGGACGTCTAGGTTGCTTCCATGTCCTAGCTATTATAAACAGTGCTGCGATGAACATTGAGGTACATGTGTCTCTTTCAATTCTGGTTTCCTCAGTGTGTATTCCAATCAGTGGGATTGCTGGGTCATAAGGCAGTTCTATTTCCAGTTTTTTAAGGAATCTCCACACTGTTCTCCATAGTGGCTGTACTAGTTTGCATTCCCACCAGCAGTGTAAGAGGGTTCCCTTTTCTCCACATCCTTTCCAGCATTTATTGCTTGTAGACTTTTTGATCGCAGCCATTCTAACTGGCATGAAATGGTACCTCATTGTGGTCTTGATTTGCATTTCTCTGATAATGAGTGATGTTGAGCATCTTCGCATGTGTTTGTTAGCCATCTGTATGTCTTCTTTGGAGAAATGCCTATTTAGTTCTTTGGCCCATTTTTTGCTTGGGTGGTTTATTTTTCTGGAATTGAGCTGCATAAGTTGCTTGTATATTTTTGAGATTAGTTGTTTGTCAGTTGCTTCATTTGCTATTATTTTCTCCCATTCTGAAATCATGCCATGTTTTGGTTTTTGATGTTGAGTTATATGAACTAGTTATATATGTTGAATATTAATCTCTGACCAGTCATAGCATTTCCAAATATATTCTCCCATTCAGTAGGTTATTTTCTCATTTTGTTAACTGTTTCCTTTGCTGTGCAAAAGATTTTAAGTTTAATTTGGTTCATTTTGCTTATTTTTCCTTTCATTTCCTTTACTTTATAAGATGGATGGAGAATAATTTCCCTTTATAGACCTATATCGTAGGTCTTCAAAAGTATGATCAGTATGCTTTGGGTTAGGAAAAGTTGGTACATAAATTTGGGAAGCTCCTTTAGGATGTAGCCTCTCCATGTCTGAAAAGTTGAGTGGACATCACCCAGGCACAGCATGGACCAGGAGTAGGAGAGAAAAGAGTTGTTAATGTAGAGTAGGAGAGCAAGTAAAGGTAGAGAACTGAGGAAAGACTGGAACCCTAAGAGTTTTATTGCATCCAGGACACCTGAAGTAAAGATGAAAGACACCTGACAAAAGATTGGTGGGATTCCCAGAGGGTGTTAGTGGTAAAGAACTTGCCTGCCAGTGCAGGAGAGGTAAGAGATGCAGGCTTGATTCCTGGGTCAGGAAGAGTCCCTGGAGAACATGGCAACCCACTCAAATATTTTTGCCTAGAGAATCCCATGAACAGAGGAGCCTGTCAGACTACAGTCCATAGGGTCACAAAGAGTTGGACATGACTGAAGCGACTTAGCATGTATGCACAATGGAATAAAAATAAAGAGAGTGTTGGAAATCATTCCCAAGGCTAGACATAGTTTCTTTGAAACAGAAGGATCTTGGTGTCTTCTCACAGGTCCTTCTGCCCCATGCCAAGGTGCTCCAAACTAATTAATGTTGCTACTGTTCTCATAACTGGAGAGTGATGTGATATCACATTAGTGGTTTGAAACTAGCCATGGGAAATTATTTACACCACAGAAATCAACAAGTGTTACAAATCAGCATCCCCACCCTTCCTCAAAGACCCAGTTGTTAAACATTAATTCTCATTCTACTGCATTAAATCATAATTATTTAATATATTGTGATTTTAAAGTATGAAATTTTATACATGTGGTACATAGGTCTCTATTTATACTCTACAAATGTTAGGAGGTCTCTATCTATACCACAAATGTAAGGTAAGCCTGTGTGGTTGCATAGCTGCTTAAATTAAAGGATATGTATGGTTGTCTCTCATTAGATAAAAATGGGTGAACACTCTGTCTTGGTACTATATGGGAGTCATAAATATCTATAATAATTCTCATGCTCCATTTCTTCTGTATCTATGTAATAGTGAGAGGATGAATAATAATATTTTGTGTTTATGGCTTTAGACTCCTCATCCTTTTGAGAAATGAATAAGAAGGTGCCCTTTTGAATTCTCTAGAACTCAGAGGTAACCAGGGCCATATTGAAGAATTTTATGGCATGTCATACACCATGATACAAACTTGTTTAGTAGGGAGCATTCTGGAAGTCTCCATAATATAGATCTAGACATTTTCCAGGCCATAATATGTGACTTATATTTCTATCTGGGACTCTAGGAATGGTTTTTGCTTTTAAATAATATCTTGAAATTCATGTCTAAGTAGATATAGGATAAAATGCCTACAGCTGGTTTTCAATATTTTAAAATGTATATATAAAATGTCTGGGAGAGTAATTTTAAATGATTCTCTTCTCTCAGTCTCAGAAATTCTGACTCAGCACATTATATATTGGGTGAGGCCCAGAAATTTAATTTTTAATAAACGTAGCAGTTATTTTTAGGAACATGGATATAGATAGTACTTAAAAGATATTGGCTCATAATCAAAAGTATCTAACATAAAATTTTATAATTTCTTTTAATTTTTTGCTATCATAGAAAAGAATTGACCTTAATGGATAGATTTTGGCCCACTCATATATACCATGGGTATTATGGATTGAGTTGTGTGCCCTCAAAATTCAAATATTTTAGTGCTAACTCCCAATGTGACTGTATTTGGAGATTAGGTATTTAAAGAGGTAATTAAGGTTAAGTGAAGTGTCCTTATAAGAAGAACAAGAGACACCCTGAGCGCATGTGCACAAAGGAGAGGCCACATGAGAACACAGGGAGAAAGTGATGTCTGCAAGTTAGGAAGAGCCGTCTCATCAGAAACCAGACCTGTGAGCACCTTGGTCTTGAGCTTTAAGACTCTGAAACTGTGAGAAAACATACTTCTGCTTTTTAAGACGCTCGATCTGTGGTATTCTGTACAGTGGTCTGAGCAGGCTAACAACACAGGCTAAAATATTTTTTAAAAAAATAGTAAGTGGCAGATGAAGTCAATATGATGGTGTTTAGCATGATAAAAATATTTCCCCTGGAAGTTGTATTCCATCATTCTTCATTTAATTCATCAGATTCCGACAAGAGTGACATCCATACTTGCCAAAGTAAATACTCTGATTTTGAAAGGTCTTAAATGGGTATTTCCAAGGACAGACTCTCGAACTCTTTTTTCTTTACTTCATTGGTTGACCAATTCTTCCTTTGGTGGATTCATTCCTTTTATAAGTTGTTTTTTAACCCTGAATATTCATTGGAAGGATTGATGCTGAAGCTGAAGCTCCAATACTTTGGCTACCTGATGAGAAGAGCCAACTCACTGGAAAAGACCCCGATGCTGGGAAAGACTGAGGGCAGGAGGAGAAGGGGGTGACAGAAGATGAAATGGCTGGATGGCATCATCGACTCAATAGACATGAGTCTGAGCCAACTCCAGGAGAGAGTGAAAGACAGGGAAGCCTGGTGTGCTGCAGTCCATTTGATCACAAAGAATCAGACATGACTGAGTCACTGAACAACAAAATTAACACAATCAACAAAATTAGAGTTCGATCTTACTGACAAGAGACCCTCTACATTTTTCTAGAATAACTTGGCATGCTTCTATTCAAATACATCCCACATGAGTCATGAAGTCAATATGTAAAGAAAGATCTTTCTGTGCATGTGTATGTATTGGGCAGACAGGAAATCAGGATGAGCAGCAGGGCTACCATGAACCCTCCAAAGTGAATTTTCTTCCAGGGAACTTCCATAGTCAACCAAAGAAAGAAAATGGAGATGGATGATGCACTAAACCCTCTTTTTTGGAAACTGGCAACAGATTTTTTAAAAGTGTTTTCTCAGAAGGCAGAAGTGTTGATTAAGAGGGTAACTTCACCTCATGACCACAATGGATAACTGAGTGTTTATGCTGATTGAAATAGATGTACTAGCATCCATAAGATGCAGTGCCAGGTCCTCTTCTTCTGAATTCAGATTAGTTTTTCCCTAGTCACTTTTCAATTGTAAGTATCTATTATAAATAAGTTAGTTTTAAATAAGCTATTTCTAAACGCCCGAGGAAGTATATTTTTCACATTTCGTTTTATTTGCTGTGGTAAAAAGGGAAACCTCTGTCTCAGTCACTGTGATTATTAAGTCATTTCTCCACAGGTTTCCAGGGACCCTCTGCTAACTAATTTCCATTTTCAGTTGCTGATGACTATGTTCATTCAACTAGAGTGATGGAGTTTCTTTTCATTGGTTTTAAAATAGGGTCTTTTATGGAAGGTTTCTGCATATCACTGCTGAAGGTGCAGTATGCCATTTGTTTTCGTTAAAAGTTTCATTTGGGTCATACATGACTGAAGACACCTGGATGGCAAGTTTTGCCCTGAATTTCCTAAATTTATTACTGAAGTGATGTAGTCTTCAAGTATCCCATAGAGGGGAGGAAAATAATAGTGATCATTAATAATTATCCTTTCTCTGTACCCAGTACTTGGCACGACACCTTCTAATACTATTTCTATTTTCCAGATGAATAAACTGAGGAACAATAGATGAAGCGTATTAGCTTGGGTGTCAAATGATATGAAGAGGAGAATTGTACTAGCTTCCTCCATTAGGAAAGGAGATACCTGGCTTTAATCCCTGTTCTGTCTGAAACAAATCTAGGGTGACCTGTTAGTTCTCATTTTCCCAGTGCTTCTTATTTTAGCACTGAAAATCTTTCATCCTGTCAATCTTTAGTAATCTGGGCCAGTCACCTTACTAAGTCTTAGGCTCTTCTCACAGTACCACATTGTTAGTTCATACTAAACTTTAATCTACAGATTTGCTAAATCAATTATTTTTTTAAAGTAAATATCAGTATGAAGTGGACACTATTTAAAAAATATTAACCAAAGTTTTTCTCTGCTATGTTTGCTTATACACAGTGCCCTTTCTTATAATCAATGAGCTAGGACATTTTGTGCTTGTTGTTTTCAAGGTAGAGCTTTCAATCAGAAAGAGTTGTTTCCTTGTCTATTTAAAGTTTAGTTTCTTTAAGAAATGGGAAAGTCTTTAATAAGGACAATACCAGTGATATATATGATGATGTATAAATAAGAACTCACATCCTGGAAAATCATGATGATGTTGGTAGCTAAGTTATGTTGGGCACTTGCTGTATTTAAGACATCTTTCTATGTGTTTTACAAGTGTCATCTTAAAATTTCTATATGACTTGTGTATGCCTTATTTTACAGATGAGGAAACTAAAGCATAGAGAGACTGAGTAAAGTTTCAAAGTTCAAACAGGCAGATTCAATATTCAACATCAGACAATTGGACTCCAGACCCTGTGCTCTTCATTACGGTGCCCTGCTCAACAGAAATGATAACACTGATTGTAGACAGAGAGGGTCCATTGGAGGGAAAGAGATGAGGAATTAGATGGCAGTCATTGCTTGAGAAGAGGCTCAATAACTACTCACTCTTTCAAGGAAACCTTGAGAAGAACAGGTAAAAAAAAATCAGGATGTCTTTTGAGGGAACCTGAAGAAGAATAAATTTATATTCCATTCCAAGTAGACCCAACATAGGGCAGGATCCCAGAACAGAAATCACCTTTTGTTTGATCTAAGAGTTTCTTTCTGAGATAACAGGGGTCATCTAGCATTTGGCCCATATCTACATAACGAAAACTCAAAATAAGAGAGACTCAAATGAATAAGAGGTTTTTTTCTTTTTGTTTGTTTTAAAATGACTGTACAAGCCATAGTTCAGTTCAGTTCAGTCACTCAGTCATGTTCAACTATTTGTGACTCCATGAATCACAGCACGCCAGGCTACCCTGTCCATCACCATCTCCTGGAGTTCACTCAGACTCACCTCCATTGAGTCCATGATGCCATCCAGCCATCTCATACTCTGTCGTCCCCTTCTCCCCCTGCTCCCAATCCCTCTCAGCATCAGAGTCTTTTCCAATGAGTCAACTCTTCTCATGAGGTGGCCAAAGTATTGGAGTTTCAGCTTCAGCATCATTTCTTCCAAAGAAATCCCAGGGCTGATCTCCTTCAGAATGGACTGGTGGGATTTCCTTGCAGTCCAAGGGACTCTCAAGAGTCTTCTCCAACACCACAGTTCAAAAGCATCAATTCTTCAGCCCTCAGCTTTCTTCACAGTCCAACTCTCACATTCATACATGACTATTGGAAAAACCATAGCCTTGACTAGATGGACCTTAGTCGGCAAAGTAATGTCTCTGCTTTTAAATATGATATCTAGGTTAGTCATAACTTTTCTTCCAAGGAATAAGTGTCTTTTAATTTCATGGCTGCAGTCACCATGTGCAGTGATTTTGGAGCCCAAAAAATAAAGTCTGAAACTGTTTCCACTGTTTCCCCATCTATTTCCCATGAAATGATGGGACCAAATGCCATGATCGTTTTCTGAATGTTGTGCTTTAAGCCAACTTTTTCACTCTCCACTTTCACTTTCATCAAGAGGCTTCTTAGTTCCTCTTCACTTTCTGCCGTAAGGGTGGTGTCATCTGCATATCTGAGGTTATTGATATTTCTCCCAGCAATCTTGATTCCAGCTTGTGCTTCTTCCAGCCCAGCGTTTCTCATGATGTACTCTGCATAAAGTTAAATCAGCAGGGTGACAATATACAGCCTTGACGTACTCCTTTTCCTATTTGGAACCAGTCTGTTGTTCCATGTCCAGTTCTAACTGTTGCTCCTGATCTGTATATAGGTTTCTCAAGAGGCAGGTCAGGTGGTCTGGTATTCTCATCTCTTTCAGAATTTTCCACAGTTTATTGTGATCCACACAGTCAAAGGCTTTGGCATAGTCAATAAAGCAGAAATAGATGTTTTTCTGGAACTCTCTTGCTTTTTTGATGATCTAGCAGATGGCAAGTTTTAAAGGCAAGAAGGAGGTAGAAAAAAAAAAAAACAGAGCAAAAGAATATGCCCTTTTTCAAAGTCCAATTCAATAACTTTCACTTATATCTCAACTGGCCAGAATTTATTCACATTGCCACATTTGGTTGCAAGGCTGTAAACAAGTATAGGCATTTATAAGGCATAATGTTACTCCTAAACAAAATACAAGTTTTTTAACTAAGATAAGGAGAGAATAGATATTGTCTATGGACTGGCCATTTCAACCATGGTTCCATATAGCAGCAGTGGATAAAACCAGTAATTGAAGGAATCCAGTGACCTAAGAATGGGAGAAGAAGCAAAACAGCTCATTCATGGTTCTCAGGAAACAGCATGACCCAGTAAAATTGGAGTGATTCCTGAATGTCAGATGATCCAAAGTTAGCTAAAAGATATTCAGACTCAGAAAGCCATAAGGCCAGGAGGGAGGTACAGTGTAACAGCAGTATTCCTGACAGTTGAAAATAAACATATTGAGAAATGACCTCCCCGGATACGTGATACTGTGTAAACAAATACCTCCTAAGTACCTGAGAACTTGACACAATTCTATGCAAAGGGTACAAGGGCCCCAGCTTGGCTGAAATTCCATTTCTTCCACCATAGCAAAATATTAGAGAGAGACTGATTTCACTTTAAGAATAAAGTTACAACTCTTTCACATCTAAAATTGTTGACCAAGATTCAGAAAATTATTCACATAAATGAAAAGAGAAATGCATCATTACGTGTTAGTAACAAGGTTGTACTTGGAACCAAATGAATATTTATGGTACCTTTTGATACAATTTGATTATATTTAGCCTCTTCAGTCCGTATGAGTGTTACTTGAAATACTTGCACATAAATAAGCAATTTCATTATGAATTAGAATGCACGTCTTTGAATTTAACTGTGCTAGTTTGCTGGGGCTGCCATGACAAAGTATTGCCGACTGGTGATAGCAGTTCATTTTCTCATAGATCTAGAGATTAGTAGTCCGAGACTGAGGTGTTGTCAGGGTTGTTGGTTCCTTCTGAAGCTTTCATTTTGGTTTGTAGATGGCCATCTTCTCCCCTTGGCTTATCTCTGAGCATTGTTGTAATTGTTTAGTTGTTAAGGTGTGTCTGACTCTTTGCAACCACATGGACTGCAGCCCACCAGGCTCCTCTATCCATGGGATTTCTCAGACAAAAATACTGGAGTGTGTTGCCATTTCCTTCTCCAGGGGATCTTCCTAACCCAGGGACTGAACCCATGTCTCTTGCATTGACAGGTGAATTCTTTACCACTGAGGTACTAGGAAAGCTCCCACCTCTGGGCATACCTGTATCTTAATCACCTTTTCTTATGAAGACATTGATCATAATCAGATTAGGGCCACTTTAATAACCTAATTTTGGCTTAATTGCCTCTTTAAATACCCTGCCTTCAAATATGGTCCCATTCTGAGGTCCTGGGGTTTAGGACATCGACATATAAATTTGATGGAGACACAATCCAAATCTTTCCATGAAAATGATCTTGTGCTTATTACATTGCTGCTGCTGATGCTAAGTCACGTCAGTCATGTCAGACTTTGTGCGACCCCATAGATGGAAGCCCANGAAAGCTCCCACCTCTGGGCATACCTGTATCTTAATCACCTTTTCTTATGAAGACATTGATCATAATCAGATTAGGGCCACTTTAATAACCTAATTTTGGCTTAATTGCCTCTTTAAATACCCTGCCTTCAACTATGGTCCCATTCTGAGGTCCTGGGGTTTAGGACATCGACATATAAATTTGATGGAGACACAGTCCAAATCTTTCCATGAAAATGATCTTGTGCTTGTTACATTGCTGCTGCTGCTGCTAAGTCACGTCAGTCATGTCAGACTTTGTGTGACCCCATAGATGGAAGCCCACCAGGCTCCTCTGTCCCTGGGATTCTCCAGGCAAGAACACTGGAGTGGGTTGCCATTTCCTTCTCCAATGCATGAAAGAGAAAAGTGAAAGTGAAGTTGCTCAGTCATGTCTGACTCTTAGCAACCTCATGGACTGTAGCCTACGAGGCTCCTCCGTCCATGGGATTTCCCAGGCAAGAGTACTGGAGTGGAGTGCCATTGCCTTCTCCGGCTTATTACACTATTGCATGGCATTTCAGGACCATAGAAAGCACCTAGGTCATCATTACATTAAAAAATTATTGATTGATCACCCTCTCTTTGCCACACCCTGTTAGGAGTTCTAGGATCATAGGACCCCATCATTGTGCAGAGCATCTCATTGACTGAGGTTTCCAGATATGGAAATGTTGCCCAAGGCAATTTATTCTACCTTCTTTCTTATTGAAGTTTATCCTTCTATAGAGGTAGGGAAGAGTCCAAATACTTAAATTATAAATGAGATCAATGCTGTAAATATAGCAAGTATATAATGTGTGGTGTGAATAAATGTGAGAACAAAGTATTGCTGATGAAATTCCTTGTAACTGAGTCTGAAAGTGAAATTGAAAGTCGCTCAGTTGTGCCCGACTCTTTGCAACTCCATAGACTGTACAATCTGTGGAATTCTCTAGGCCAGAATACTGGAGTGGAAAGCCTTTCCCTCCTCCAGGGGATCTTCCCAATCCAGGGACTGAACCCAGGTCTCCTGCATTACAAGCCAATTCTTTGCCAGCTGAGCCACAAGGGAAGCCCAAGAATATTGGAGTGGGCACCCTATAGCTTCTCCAGCAGACCTTCCTGACCTAGGATATTCATGTTACATTTTCCCTTTAAAATAGGGATATTAATTATTTCTAAAGCTTTGTTAAATAACATGCCATATGACAAGAGCAGTTTTTAAACTCTAATCATACCATACTATATTGTAGTTATTTTTGGAATCTATATTAGTTATAAATTATGAATTGCAGGGAAGAGAAACTCCCTCCATTATCACAATACATGTTCATTTCACCCATGAGGGCCCCACAATACATCAAAGAGTTTTGCAGAGCTCCGTCTGATATTACTGTCATTCTTCTTGGCAGAATTGAAGAGCACAAGGATTATATTTGTAGAGTCTATAGTGCTCACCAACTTCTCTCTTTATCCAACTGATTTAGAAGAAACTGTGTATGGGCTTTCCTATTTCTGTTCTTTTTTTTTTTTTGAGAAATGTGCATACCTTTTTAGACTGCTTAAAATATCAGAGGATTGTTGTGTTAGCAGATAAGGAAGAACACTTATGTGTGAAGGAATATTAAAAATGATTTTGTATCAGTTAGGTTTAGGTTAGCTTATGTTGCAAGAACAAAATAACCCCAGATATCAGTGGCTAAAAAATGTATCTCTTGTTCACACTATATGCCCAACCAACACAGGCAGGAAAGGTTTTGTCTCCTGTAGTCATTCAGGAGTCAACCAAAAAAGAAGTTTTCCTTTGATATACATATCCATCAAGAGAATGCAGTAAATTGCATAAATTGTACATTATGTCTTTAGAGTTGCTTCCAGGAAGTGGCATATGCCACATTTGCTTACATTTCCTTGTCTGAAGCAAGTTATATTGTTGTTGTGCTAGTTGCTCACTCATGTCCGACTCTATGGGATCCCAATGACTGTAGCCTGTCAGGCTCCTCTGTCCATGGAATTCTCCAGACAAGAATACTAGAATGCATTGCCATTCCCTTCTCCAGGGGATCTTACTGACCCAGGGATTGAACCCAGGGATTGAATCCACTGCAAGTGGATTCTTTACCATCTGAGCCACCAGGGTAGCCCTCAAAACAAGTCACATGGTCATGCCTAACTCTTGCAATGTGCCTGGATGTAGATGGAAAGGGTTGGTGAAATGTACATCTCTTTTCAATTTATTAATCCCTCCTACATGAGCAAAGCCTACCACATCTCAAGAAATGGTCTAATTGTTGAGGATATAAGAGTTTTTATAAACCTTATGCTCTAATGATTATATAGTATGTATGAATATGCATGGGACAGATAATATCATAGCAAGAAAAGGGATAGAAATGGTCTGAAGTAGAGAGACTGCAACTGTATATAAACTGTTGCTGCTAAGTCTGCTAAGTCGCTTCAGTCGTGTCTGACTCTGTGCAACCCCATGGACTGCAGCCTACCAGGCACCTCCATCCATGGGGTTTTCCAGGCATGAGTACTGGAGTGGGTTGCCATTGCCTTCTCCTAAACTGCTAGGGGAGGTTTAACTGAGAATATGAAAAGTTATTAAGTTTGTGGAATAGTTAAGAGGGTAACCAAAGGCTTATGGGTAACTATCTATTGAACAAGCATGCTAGACAGAGGAAACCGAATGTTCAAAGGCCCTGAGGCAGGAATGTTCAAAGGCCCTGAGGCAGGAAGATGCTTGGTATTCTTGCAGAGAATTAAGGTTAACATGACTGGAAAAGAGTGGGAAGGGAGGAGAGTAGTAGGGAGTGAGGTTAGAGAGGAATATAGACAAAAGAACATATCACACAGGGCCCTATAGATCATTAGAAAGGCTGTGATTGTGAGTGAGATAGGAACCTACTTTGTGTTTTGAGGAAAGGGTGACCTGATCAAACATATTTTAAAGTCTCAAGACTTGGGAATGAACAAGGCAAAAACAGATCAGTAAGCATCTCATTATTCAGATCAGATAGGATGGAGGCATTAACCAAAATAGCACTGGAAGCAATAAGAAGAAGTTGGATTCTGAATATGTTTTAAAGTTATGCCCAATGTATTTGTTAATGGCTTAGCTTTCAAATAAGGATTTTAATTGAGTCTCAGTATTAAAAAGTAATGAGAAACAGCGGGCTGGATAAGTTACAAGCTGGAATCAAGATAGGTGGGAGAAACATCAGCAACTTCAGATATGCAGATGATACCCCACTAATGGCAGAAAGCAAAGAGGAATTAAAAAGCCTCTTGATGCAAGTGAAGGAGGAGAGTGAAAGAGCCAGCTTAAGACTAAATATTTTAAAAACTTAGATCACAGCACCTGGCCCTATTACTTCATGGCAAATAGAGGGAGAAAATGTGGAAGCAGTGACAGATTTCTTCTTGGGCTCTAAAATCACTCCGGATGGTGACTGCAGCCATGAAATCAGAAGACAATTGCTTCTTGGAAAGAAAGCTATGATAAACCTAGACAGAGTGTTGAAAAGCAGAGACATTACTCTGCCAACAAAGATACATATAGTCAAGGTACAAAGAGGTACATATGATCTTTCTGGTGGTTACATATGGGTGTGAGAGCTGGAATGTAAAGAAGGCAGAGTGCCAAAGAAGAGATGCTTTAGAACTGTGGTGCTGGAGAAGACTCCTGAAAGTCCTTTGGACAGCAAGGAGACCAAACTAGTCACTCTTAAGGGAAATGAACACTGAATATTCATTGGAGGGACTGCTGTTGAACCTGAACCTCCAGTATTTTGCTCATCTGATGCGAACAACCGTCTCACTGGAAAAGTCCCTGATGCTGGGAAAGATTGAGAGCAGAAGGAGAAGAGGGTGTCAGAGGATGAGATGGCTGGATGGAATCACTGATCAATGGACATAAATTTGGGCAAACTTCAGGAGATGGTGAGGGACAGGGAAGTCTGGCGTGCAGCAGTCCATGGGTTCACAGAGTTAGACATGACTAGATGACTGAACAACAACATTAAAATGTAGAGGCTGAAAAAAGATACTACTGACCTATAAGAAAACTTGCATGATGTGGACAGAATTTCTTATGGTAATTGGAGTAATCAAGGCAATATCAATCCCCCTTCATTTCTCTGCCTCTTATAATCTTATATGACCATGTGCTTACTTCAATTTTAATCTTTATATTACTTATTTTCCTCTCTGGCTAAACAGAATAACAGAGAAAGAAGCTTTTTTTTTTTTCTTCTCTATTTCTTTTCAACTTTGTCTAGGACAGAATGTGTACTCCATCATGTCAGTTCAGTCACTCAGTCGTGTCCAACTCTTTATGACCCCATGAATTGCAGCATGCCAGGCCTCCCTGTCCATCACCATCTCTCAGAGTTCACTCAGACTCACGTCCATAGAGTCCGTGATGCCATCCAGTCATCTCATCCTCTGTTGTCCCCTTCTCCCCCTGCCCCCAATCCCTCCCAGCATCAGAGTCTTTTCCAATGAGTCAGCTCTTCGCATGAGGTGGCCAAAGTACTGGAGTTTCA
>SJYB01004362.1:365400-407421 GCA_006408585.1 Antidorcas marsupialis | reverse complement strand
AACTTTTTCACTCTCCTCTTTTACTTTCATCAAGAGGCTTTTGAGTTCCTCTTCACTTTCTGCCATAAGGGTAGTGTCATCTGCATATCTGAGGTTATTGATATTTCTCCCGGCAATCTTGATTCCAGCTTGTACTTCTTCCAATCCAGCATTTCTCATGATGTACTCTGCATATAATAGAAGATATTAACTGAAGAGAATACCAAGAGTGGCATTAGGGGGAATACAAAGTCATAAAGCTGCTCCCTGAATCATAGTAAAATAGGGTAGAAGGCTTTGCTTATTCTGATGTGTACCCTTTCCAGATGGTGGTGATGTTAGAACTGTTTTACAAACTACTGGTATCTAGTTGCAGATCCTTTAATTCTTCTTAGATTATCTGCTATTATTCACTTCTTCTTGAAAGTTATGGGTTAACCCTCAAAGGAGTGCATTGTGTACTATATTGGAATTTATTGAATGAATCTAAAAACAACATATGGTTCTTGGTGACTCAGACAGTAAAGATTCCATCTGCAATGTGTGAGACTCAAGTTGGATCACTGGGTAAGGAAGATCCCCTGGAGAAGGGAGTAGCAAGCCACTCCAGTATTCTTGTCTGGAGAATTCCAATGGACAGAGGAGCCTGGCTGGCTACAGTCCATGGAGCTGCAAAGAGTCAGACATGACTGACTCATTAACACGTTCACTTTTCACTTCCAAGAAAATCATGCAGTTCTGTTTATATAAAAAATTGTTTCTTAATGAGAATGAGTAAAAAGAGACCCATTAGGTATTTCCAGAATCTTAGGTCATGCTTATATTCTTAAGTGATATACTTCACATTTAGATTATATTCTAGTACCTAATTATTTGTGGTATTTGCTTATGAACCAGAGACTGTGGCAGACACCATGGTTACAGAGGACATGACCAATCCAGACACTAACCAAGTAATTCCAAGTGTGATCTGTGTTACCAAAATGAATGTAAAGAGCCCTCTGGGAGCCTAAAATATAGTTCAGGCAGCAAAGAGCAATATTTATAAACTGCTTAAACCCATTTATGAATGGAAGATCTACACCATGAGGTTGGCAAACTGTAGCTTGCAGGCCAGCTGCCTGTTTTGTAAGTACATTTTTTGAATCCAGCTCTATTCATTCTTTTAAGTGTTATCTATGTGTATTTTCTCACCACAAGGGAGAATTGTACAGTCCAGTCGTGATAGAAAACTTTAAGACTTACAAACCTAAAATATTTACTATCTAGCCCTCTGAAAAAAAATGTTCCTGACTCTAGTCTATAAGTGGTTAATAGCAACCACAGAAACACTCATAAATTTAAGTGTGATGAGCACTAAAAGCTATTTCTTCTGGTTCTATCACCTAGGGTTGACACTGACAACATTCTTAGCTGGTTGGCTTATGAAAGCAAATCTGGCAAATAAAAGCATTTCTCCATGCCGACCTGAAGGTAAGCATTGGTCTTGATGGATTACTTGTACACAAGGCTAAAAGACCCTTTCTAAATATGTGGCAATTGGTTTACACCCCACTCTTAATACTGAGAAATATAGCACAGAAGCTATCTCCAATTCAAGTGTTGATTTATTTACACTGGCAATTCTTGAGCTTATGTTTGCCCTGTCATAACCATAAAGTTATTGAAATTAAAGTTGAATTGAATTGACAGACAGCAAAAAGTATAGCTAAACCGGCCCAAGTACATTTTTTATTTATAAGATTCAGCATAGTATATTATATTGGCATTTAATGAAGGCCAAAAACATTCCCAAACTGAGAAACAACCTAGGATAGAACAGAAAATTTCTCAGCAGTTACCCACTTATCAGATTATATATATATGTGTATATATATATACACACACACATACATATACATATAAAGTTATGACCAATCTAGACAGCTTATTAAAAAGCAGACACATTACTTTGCCAACAAAGGTTCATCTAGTCAAGGCTATGGTTTTTCCAGTGGTTATGTATGGATGTGAGAGTTGGACTATAAAGAAAGCTGAGCACTGAAGAATTGATGCTTTTGAACTGTGGTGTTGGAGAAGACTCTTAAGAGTCCCTTGGACTGCAAGGAGATCCAACCAGTCCATCCTAAAGGAGATCAGTCCTGAATATTCATTGGAAGGAGTGATGCTGAAGCTTAAACTCTAATACTTTGACCACCTGATGCAAAGAACTGACTCATTTGAAAAGACCCTGATGCTGGGAAAGATTGATGGTGGGAGGAGAAGGGGACCACATAGGGTGAAATGGTTGGATGGCATCACCGACTCAATGGAAATGAGCTTGAGTAAGCTCCAGGAGTTGGTGATGGACAGGGAAGCCTGGCATGCTGCAGTCCATGGGGTCACAGAGTCAGACATGGCCGAGAGACTGAACTGAATTGAACTGATATATGTATATGTGTGTATATGTATGTATATATATATAATACCTGTACCAAGTCCTAGTTGCAGCACATAGCATCTTCAGTCTTTGTTGTATGTGGGATTTAGTTTTTTGATCAGAGATCAAACCCAGGCCTGCTACACTGAGAGAGCAAGATTGTAGCCACTAGATCACCACAAAAGTTCCAGAGTATTTTGTTTTAAATTTTTATTTATTTTACTGAAGCACAGTTGTTTTACAATGTGTTAGTGTTAGTTTTAGGGGAATAACAAAGTGATTCAGTTATATGTATCAATATATACATATCAATATATAGGGCTTCCCTGGTGGTTCAGTGGTAAAAGAATCCACCTGCCAATGCAGAATTGCATGAGCTGCCAGTTTGATACCTGGGTTGGGAAGATTCCTTGGAGTAGGAAACGGCACCACACTTTAATATTTTTGCCTAGAGAATCCCAGGAACAGAGGAGCCTGGCAGACCACAGTCCATATGGCTATGAAGAGTCAGGCAACTGAGCAACCCCACACATTATCTCTGTACATATATGTGTATGTATGAAAGATTGAAGGCAGCAGGAGAAGGGGATGACAGAGGAAGAGATGGTTGGATGACATCACTGACTCAATGGAGATGAGTTTAAGTAAACTCTGGGAGTTGGTTATGGACAGGGAGGCCTGGTGTGTTGCAGTCCATGGGGTCACAAAGAGTTGTACACAACTGAGTGAGTGAACAGAACTGAACTGATATATACATGTATATGTATATTCTTTTTCAGATTCTTTTCCCTTATAGGTTATTACAAAATATTGAGGGTAATTTCCTGTGCTATTGTTAGGTTTTACACAGCACACAGTGTGAATGGTGCACCTTGGAGGTGTTGATGTAATGATACAGTGACTATTATTACTGGGAAAAGAACAACCCCACCAAAAAAAAATAATAATAGCATTTATGGAGCTCCTTACCAAACTAGGAGTTTTAAGCAAATGTCAATAATCACACTTGAGTTTTATTACTTTCATAGTTTTAAAAAGAATTTCTGTTATTCTTCCCACTCAAGTTTTATAATTTCCCTTTTTAAAAATTCACAATAGTTTTGAATTCCTTTATTCCCTTTAAGTATTCAGCTACATTTACTAAACATTCATCAGCACAGTGGATTGATCATCTGAGCAATCCCAGTAGGAATGGTGGGACAGGTCCATTGTCTTTAAAGAAGATACAACCTAAAAAGGGAAGGAGGATAAATTCTAAACTAATTCTAAATTCTAAATTCTAAATTCTAATTCTAATTCTAAATTCTTTCTTTGTAAAGAAAACAATAAAACACACAATACACACATGTGCATACATCCTAAGTTGCTTCAATCATGTCCAACTTTTTGCAGCCCTATGAACTGTAGCCCACCCAACTNGCACACAGTGTGAATGGTGCACCTTGGAGGTGTTGATGTAATGATACAGTGACTATTATTACTGGGAAAAGAACAACCCCACCAAAAAAAAATAATAATAGCATTTATGGAGCTCCTTACCAAACTAGGAGTTTTAAGCAAATGTCAATAATCACACTTGAGTTTTATTACTTTCATAGTTTTAAAAAGAATTTCTGTTATTCTTCCCACTCAAGTTTTATAATTTCCCTTTTTAAAAATTCACAATAGTTTTGAATTCCTTTATTCCCTTTAAGTATTCAGCTACATTTACTAAACATTCATCAGCACAGTGGATTGATCATCTGAGCAATCCCAGTAGGAATGGTGGGACAGGTCCATTGTCTTTAAAGAAGATACAACCTAAAAAGGGAAGGAGGATAAATTCTAAACTACTTTGTAAAGAAAACAATAAAACACACAATACACACATGTGCATACATGCTAAGTTGCTTCAATCATGTACAACTTTTTGCAACCCTATGAACTGTAGCCCACCCAACTCTTCTGTCCATGGGATTCTCCAAGAAAGAATACTAGAGTGCATTGCCATGCCCTCCTCCAGGGGATCTTCCTGACCCAGAGACTGAACCCACGTCTCTTACGTCTCCTGCAGTGGCAGGCAGGTTCTTTACCACTAGCGCCACCTAAGAAGTCCAGTATACGCATAGTGGAAGTTGCTCAGTCTTGTCGGACTCTTTGCAACCCCATGGACTAGTGACATTGTACGGGAGACAGGGATCAAGATCATCCCCATGGAAAAGAAATGCAAAAAAGCAAAATGGCTTTCTGGGGAGGCCTTACAAATAGAAGTGAAAAGAAGAGAGGCAAAAAGCAAAGGAGAAAAAGAAAGATATAAGCATCTGAAAGCAGAGTTCCTGAGAATAGCAAGAAGAGATAAGAAAGCCTTTTTCAGTGATCAATGCAAAGAAATAGAGGGAAACAACAGAATGGGAAAGACTAGAGATCTCTTCAAGAAAATTAGAGATACCATACCAAGGGAATATTTCATGCACAGATGGGCTCGATAAAGGATAGAAATGGTATGGACCTAACAGAAGCAGAAGGTATTATGAAGAGGTGGCAAGAATACACAGAACTGTACAAAAAAGATATTCATGACCCAGATAATCATGATGATGTGATCACTAATCTAGAGCCAGACATCNCTGCCTTTTCTAAAATCAGCTTGAACATCTGGAAGTTAATGGTTCACATATTGCTAAAGCCTGGCTTGGAGAATTTTGAGCATTACTTTACTAGCATGTGAGATGAGTGCAATTGTGTGGTAGTTTGAGCATTCTTTGACATTGCCTTCCTTTGGGATTGGAATGAAAACTGACCTTTTCCAGTCCTGTTGCCACTGCTGAGTTTTCCAAATATGCTGGCATATTGAGTGCAGCACTTTCATAGCATCATCTTTCAGGAGTTGAAATAGCTCAACTGGAATTCCATCACCTCCACTAGCTTTGTTCATAGTGATTCTTCCTAAGGCCCACTTGACTTCACATTCCAGGATGTCTGGCTCTAGGTGAGTGATCACACCATTGTGATTATCTGGGTTGTAAAGATCTTTTTTGTACAGTTCTTCTGTGTATTCTTGCCATCTCTTCTTAATATCTTATGCTTCTGTTAGGTCCACACCTTTTCTGTCCTTTATCGAGCCCATCTTTGCGTGAAATGTTCCCTTGGTGTCTCTAATTTTCTCAAAGAGATCTCTAGTCTTTTCCATTCTATTGTTTTCCTCTATTTCTTCGCATTGATCGCTGAGGAAGCCTTTCTTATCTCTCCCTGCTATTCTTTGGAGCTCTAGACAGCATACTAAAAAGCAGAGACATTACTTTGCTGACAAAGGCACATCTAGTTAGCGCCAAGCTTTTCCCAATAGCCCCGTTGGGTGTGAGATTTAGTCGATAAAGAAGGTTGAGTGCTGAAGAATTGATACTTTCACACTGTGGTGTTGGAGAAGACTCTTGAGAGTCCTTTGAACAGTAAGGAGATCAAACCAGTCCATCCTAAAGGAAATCAACCCAGAATATTCCCTGAAAGGACTGATCTTGAAGCTGAAGTTGAAGCTGAAGCTCCAATACTTTGGCCACCTGATATGAAGAGCCAACTCATTGGAAAAGATTCTGATGCTGGAAAGATAGAGTTTAGGAAAGGGGCTACAGAGGACGAGATGACTGGAGGACATCACCGACTCAGTGAACATGAGTGTCAGCAAACTCCAGGAGAGAGTGAAGGACAGGGGAGCCTGGTGAGCCACAGCTTATGGGGTCGCAAAGAATCGGGCATGACCTAGAGACTGAGCAACAGCATCTTCGCTCCACCAGCACGGCGTGATCCCCCATCACTGAGTGACTGTGGACCCACACCTGCCGATTACAGCATATTTTTGAGCCTCACCAAGTAAGAAATCGTTGATATCTCCCCTACTTTTGTAACTCAAATACTGTAGCCAGAACATCGTGTTTAGAAGACACACATATCTGTTGAGTGAAGTCATGTGTATCCTTTTGCTCTCTCTTCTATGTCAGGAAACCAAATTGTTGTGTGACTCTGATGAGAATCCTTAACCTTTTCAGGTCTTTGTTCCTTTGTCTATACTGGGATAAACTTTAACCATCTTTCTGACTCAAATTTCTCATTAACTCAGGCTTAACTATGTTTAGCAAGATGACATCTTGATAAAAGGGTTCACACTTCTGTTCTCCTCCCCAAATCTCCTAACACATTCTATTGTCCACAAATCTTTTCACTGCCTGAGTGTTACTAATGAACAAAGGAATATCTAACTGAAAAAAAAAAATTAATGAATATATTCAACCTTTGAATTTTCTCAGATATAAAGATGTAAATGTTGATAAAAAGTTCAAGAGTTTATTGTTTTTACAAAATAACGACAATGTCCTTTCTCNTATGTTTAGCAAGATGACATCTTGATAAAAGGGTTCACACTTCTGTTCTCCTCCCCAAATCTCCTAACACATTCTATTGTCCACAAATCTTTTCACTCCCTGAGTGTTACTAATGAACAAAGGAATATCTAACTGAAAAAAAAATTAATGAATATATTCAACCTTGTTGATAAAAAGTTCATGAGTTTATTGTTTTCACAAAATAACGACAATGTCCTTTCTCCTAGTCGTGACAGAATAGCTAGCACTAGGCGGGCCCTCCTGCTATCAAATAAGAAAGCTGACGGGCTTTGAGGCACTGGGCAGCAGGCACAGTCTGAGGTTCTCTGTGGGAACCTGTAGCTGAGACTGGTCCGAATATACTCAAGGTGAAGTTTACGTTCAGGCATCAACTATGGGGTCGAAAGCAGGGTAGGATTATGAAGGTAAGCAGTGCGGAGAGACATGGGTTTCCAGACCAGTCAGCGTAGAGCAAACTCAAGGCCTTCCAGCCTCCTGCTCAGGCAGGAGAAAGACCAGGACACAGAGGTAAAGACTGTGACTTAGCTTAAGGCCTTCTCTCAGCCCATGTTAACAAAATATTAATGCAAAGTTAAGCATAACACAAGTCACAGGAAAGACAGTTTGGAGATTTAGTCAGGTCAAGTTAGACAGACTTGGTAAATACCTTACCTTTCCCTCTATCTAGTCACACAAAACATAAAGCCAAGTCTAAAATCTTCACAGTAACCATCAACACCTAAACTGTATTGTATAAATGAGGTCTTCACCATTCAACACTCTCCAGAGGAGTATAGCGAGGAGACTTTACGGTACATCATCCTCAATCAAAAATGGCTTGTCATGTACAGAAATCTAAAAATGTGACCCATAGTCAAGAAAAGTGTCAAACTATAGAAATATACCTTGAGATGGTCCAAATGTTGGACTTGGGAGGCACAGGGATTTAAAGCAGATATAAATATGTCCAAGGATGTAAAGAAAATATGGGCCTACTGAGTGAACAGACAGTGAATCTCAGATGAAAAATAGTAATTAGTAAATAAATAAAAAACCTAGAACTGAAAATAACAATATCTGAAATGAAAACAGGTTGCTATTACAGATTAAATGTGACAGAACAGTGGTCAGTGCCCCGAGACAGAGCAATAGTTATCTGATGTGAAGGAAAGAAACGAAGAAATTACTGGATAGCGTCTCACTGATTTCTCAGGCAACAGTAGTAAAATACACTGAGTTGGTGTTCCCAGCAGAATTTCAAGGATGACGCAGACAAAAAAAAAAATGACCTCAAACTCTGCTAATTTGATAAAAGCACACCAATACACAGATCAAGAAGATCAACCAAACCCAAGTAGAATAAACCCAGAGTAAACCACACCTGGAAACATCAAAGTCAAATGGATGAAACTCAGTATATAGAAAAGAATTTTGAAAGCAGCCCCCCCCCAAATGTATACATAGGAAAAAATGATACAAATGATGCCTATATGCTCATCAAAAACACTCTAAGACCAGGAGACTAAATGGCATTTATAAATTGATAATGGAAAAACCTGCTAACATTCTGTAAGCAAACATATTCCTCAAAAATTGGAATAAGATAAACACATTTTCAGATAAGCAAAATAAGGAGAGAAACTGGTGTGGAAGCTGAGTTGCCAGAGTACCAGCATTACGAGAAATGCTAAAAGATGATCTTCAGGTTGAAGGGAAGTCCCTCAGGGCAACTTATGTCTGAAGGAAAAAACATAAAGAGCATGAAAAATTTGCAGCTGTGCAAATACAAAATAATGATGTAAGTAACTGAAATTTCCCAGTGTACAGAGCAAAAATCTTAGATACTTTTGAAACTGCCTTTCCATATGCCTAATGGTATGTGTTCAGTCGTGTCCAAATCCTTGAGACCCCATGTACTGAAGTCCCACCAGGCTCCGCTGTCCATGGGTTTTTCCGGGCAAGAGTACTGGAGTGGGTTGCCATTTCCTACTCCAGGGGATCTTCCTGACCAGGGATTGAACTGGTGTCTCTTGCGTCTCCCGCACTGGGAGGCAGATTCTTCACCACTGAGCCAGATATCACTAAGTTTATCCAATCTAAAAGAAAAAAAAAAAAGAATATTTTTAGCTCTAAAAAGAGAGCAATAAAGATTATATAGCCAGATGCTCTAGTTTTTCAGTTTGAAAATAAGCTATCACTTTAAAAGTCATCAATTACGTGGCTCATATGGTAAAGCGTCTGCCTGCGATGCAGGAGACCTGGGTTCCATCCCTGGGTTGGGAAGATCTCTTGGAGAAGGAAACAGCAACCCACTCAGTACTCTTGCCTGGAAAATCCCACAGACAGAGGAGCCTGGTGGGCTACAGTCCATGGGGTCGCAAAGAGTCAGACATGGCTGAGCAACCTCACTTTTCCCCTTTTATTCCTTATATCAGGCTTCCCTCACAGCTCAGTTGGTAAAGAATCCGCCTGCAGTGCAGGAGACTCCGGTTCAATTTCTGGTTCAGGAAGATCTGCTGGAGAGGGGATAGGCTACCCATTCCAGTATTCTTGGGGTTCCCCGGTGGCTCAGCTGGTAAAGAATCCACCTGAAACAGAGGAGACCTGGGTTGGGAAGATCCTTTGGAGAAGGGAAGGGCTACCCATTCCAGAATTCTGGACAGGGTTGCAAAGAGTAGCACAGGATTGAGCGACTTTTACTTTGATTTCACTTTGATTCGTTATACCAGGCTTTCCAGGTGGCACTAGTGGTAAAGAACCCATCTACCAGTTCAGGAGACACACGAGATATGGGTCAGGAAGATCCCCTGGAGGAGGGCACAGCAACCCACTCCAGTATTCTTGCCTGCAGAATCCCATGGACAGAGAAGCCTGGTGGGCTAGTCCATGGCAAAGAATCAGACACGACTGAAGCGACTTAGCAGGCGTGCACCCCTGCTTATGTCAGCGTTTTCCTGGCTCTCACATACAAGCTCTGCTCCACATGGATTTTCCCATCATGAGGTCAAATGTAAGAAGATGCTGCACAGAAATGCTGACGTGCCTCAGGACAGCCTCGCAAGAGCTGGAACTCTTGTTCCCAAGCCCTCTCCCGCTCTTCTAAGAGAAATCATCACTCTTGCCCCTACATATGCCGCTAACAGTCCTTCACTGGGCTCCCACATATCACCACCCACGGGATATAGTCTGCGCTCTTTCATTTATTTATGAATGCATTTTGTTCAATATATATGCACTGAGAACTTACCGTATAGCAGGTATCCTGATAAGGAGGGGAGACATCAGATGGGTGAACAAAGAGGCAAACCCTGGCCCTTCTGGAGACTGGGTCTCCCGAAGGCCGCTCCCACAGCTCCTGTTTTGCTCCATCAGTCCCAAACACTCACCCGTTTGGAAGTTTCCTTTCTTGGGCCGTCCTGAGCAGGAGGAATATTGGGGCCACTCTCTGCCTCTCCAGGATGGCACTGCAGTGGCAGAATGAAGAAAGGACCTGGATGAGACTTTGCCATGAGTGGTGGCCACTGGCATTGCTGGGACCCTCTCAGCACTCATCACTTCTGTAAACCCTGAGGACTTTGTTCTGCTAAAGCGATTTTGCCTGCCTGAGAGCTTTCTCTGGCTGAGGGCATGCTTGGTCCTCATGCGGTAGGGCGAGAGGTGCCCAAGAATTAACTCTCCAGCAGCCCTCGGAGACGGATGGGAGCTGGCAGGGAAGGACCCCACCCTCTGCAGTGATGCAGAGTGCCCCAGCACCCTGGGCCGGCAGGGCTCACTCATCTGTTGGTTCATCCTCTCCTGGCATATCCCCCTCCCCATCACTCCTGTCTTCTCCCCAAGCACTTGCCTGTACTCAAACCTTCGTCTTCCGCTCTGCTGCGGGGGGGGCTCACACTCAGACCCCTCCGTGCTCACGGTTTTGTACTCCCGGCTCCCCCTTCTCAGTGGTGCTCTGCTGCTTTTACTGCCTTTCTGCCACGTAACGTGCTTCCTCCCCACCATGGCCCTTTCCCCAGCAAGCGGAAACCAGGCCCAGGTCTCCCAGCTGCTATGTGAATAAGGCTCCCTCTTGTTTGCAATCCTAAAGACCCAGTTGCTGACTCCCAGCCGATGCCCCAGGCCAGATGCGAGTATCAGCGAGATGACTCCTTCTCAGTGAGTCCGTGTGTCGCCTGGGGGTGTAGAAAGTGGGCACTGCTCCTCACACGGGCAGGGTCTTTATCACAGACTCAGGTTGTAACAACCGAGCCACTTTCTCTCCCATAGGCTTGTTTATTTCCATCTAATTCTCGATAGCTCAAGTGAGCAAAGTCAGATTGCCGGTGCCCGCCACTTGGTCTCCTGCCCAGAATCCTCCACACACCTTTTGTTTAGAAGAAACTCTAAGCCCTGTGAGGTTGGCTGCGTGGTGGCAGCTGGGTGGGCATTTGCATCCTTGTCAAGCTTAGCCCAGCAGCAAGTTGCAAGTGAGCTGCAGGAGGTGGAAACACTTTCTTTAAATTTTTTCAGCATTTTTGTGTATTTCTTTCAGCGTTTGCAAAAGCTCTGTAATACAGAAAAGGGCCTCTGGGTGTACATAAAATACTTAAACATCACATACCCAGTATCAGCCAAACTGGAAGCTCCCCAACAAATGAAATCCGCTCCTGTGATTTTTGACGAAGTACCCAGGAACATACTTCTTCAGGTGCTTTCTACTTCTTTAGAATCCATGTATTTCAAAGACTAGAGTTTTGATAATATCCAGTGTAGGAATGATGGTAAAGGACCAGCCAGGGAAAGCTGTAAATTAATTTAGTGAGAGGGAAAATAAAGATTTTAAAATATATTTACATTTATTTTTGAACTTCATTCTGAAAAGTTTTTGTCTTAGTAATTAGTGACTGCCAATAGATGACCCCCAAATTTAGTGACTTAAAGCCATGAGATTCTGTTTTCTCATTACTTCTGTAAGTCAGCCATCCACGTTCAGCTTAGCTAGACCCCAGCTCATGGTTTGTCACAGGTGTGACCTCAGGGTCACCTGGAGCTGGTCATCTCCTCCTCACTGGTCGGTGGGCCTGGATGTCCTGGCTGTTGACAGGACTCAGATCTCAGTGGCTGTGTTTCCAGGCCCAAGTCCTCAGGGAACAGCATCCTAGGCACCAGTCTGCACAGGGGTCAACTCTTTAGCCAGAGCTGCATGGTGCGCTCTATTTTGTAATCAAATACTATTTAACCAAACATTAAATACTATTTAATCAAAGAGTATTTAACCATAAATCTAAAATCGCTGCAGATGGTGACTGCGGCCATGAAATCAAAAGATGCTTGCTCTTTGGAAGGAAAGCTATGACAAACCTAGATAGCATATTAAAAAGCAGAGACATTACTTTGCTGACAAAGGCCCATGTAGTCAAGGCTATGGTTTTTCAGGTAGGCATGTATGCATCTGAGAGTTGAGCCATAAAGAAGGCTGAGCACTGAGGAATTGAAGCTTTTGAACTGTGGTGTTGGAGAAGACTCTCAAGAGTCCCTTGGACTGCCAATCAGTCCATCCTAAAGGAAATCAGTCCTGAATATTCACTGGAAGGACTGATGCTGAAACTCCAATCCTTTGGTCACCTGATGGGAAGAGCCAACTCATTAGAAAAGACCCTGATGCTGGGAAAGATTGAGGGCAAAAGGAGAAGAGGATGGCAGAGGATAAGATGGTTGGATGGCATCACCAATTCAGTAGACATGAGTTTGAGTAAATTCCAGGAGACGGTGAAGGACCGGGAAGCCTGGCATGCTGCAGTCTGTAGAGGTGCAAACCTGTCCACAGAGTAGGAGACACAATCAAACTACTGAACAACAAATCTAACCATCAAGTAGCTTGAAAAACTTATTTTCACATTGAAAACAAATTCCTTTCTGTTGTTGAGTTCTTAACCGAACTCTCCTCTGGACAATTAAACTTTCTGGTGCCACCGTCTCAGTCCATTTGGGAATGTCAGAATACCACTCGCTAGGTGGCTTATGACCAGATGAAATTTGCCTCTTGTGGTTCTGAAGGTCGGGAGGCCCCGGATCAAGGCGCCAGTTGTGAAAGTGTCAGCCGAGGGCCCCAGCCCCCTTGACCTAATCCCCTCCCAAAGTTTCCACCTCCTAATACCAGCGCTGTGGGTTAGGCTTTCAACACATGAATTTGGGGCTAGGAAGTACAAATATTCCGCTGTCAGCAGCCATCTACAACCAACCGTCCATGTGATTTAAGAATAGAAAGCCTCTGTGTTCAAAGGGATGAACGAACTCCTAACCCATGACTGTTCAGCAGGCAGGGCTAAGCTCTCTGTGTGTGATGGGGATACAGAGCCATTCCTCTGCTCAGGAGAACAGATTACAGGTGTGCACCATGCGTGGTACCTTTGTCTGATGCTATTCAAAGCTAAATTCAAGGAGCTCCTTGGCTGAGTCCTCTCCCCTCCATCCAAACCCAGGAATAAGGACAGGAAGAGGAGGATGAGCCGAGGACCCAGCCCTGGGGATGGAGCATCACCCACAGGCGGGGCGTCTCGGCAGGCGTCGAGGCGGGAGCTCCTCATTGGCATGCCGCCGATGCCTTTCCCTCTGGCCTCACCCTTGACTCCAGAATTACCCTGAACCCCGGCCCCAGAGAAAGCTCTGCGTCCCTTTTAACCGGCCATCAGGAGAGGCAGCCTGCAGGGAGAAATGTGCCCTCTGTTTTTCTCTTACTAAACCCACACAATACCCACACTTGCCTCTTCTGATTGAATCAGAAATCACTCTAAATCTATCATTCAATTTCAAAGCAGAAAGCAGTTAAATCAGCAGGCGGAGAGCTGGCATTTTCTCCATCACAGCCTTCCTCAGCCTCCCCTGCCCTCTAGGAAAGACCTAAACAGTCTCTCTATCTTTCTGTCCCTCTCTCTCTCTGCCTGTGTGACTCGCTTCCTCATCATTTGTGCAATACTTCAAGACTACAGAAAAGTACATAGAAAAATAGAAGCAATGCTTTCATTAGCCGCTTGCTTTCCAAAACCTCTCATTCCCCCATATTTGTTCCAGGGCTTTTAAAGAATTAACATCTGCAAATATTATGTTGGAGTCCTTCTCTGCATTCTCTGCCATCCTAAACGGGGTGTTGAAAGTTCTAACGTGCAATTTGACAATTTCTCTGCTTCTGCTGCGCCAATCCACTTTTACAGTCACTTGCTTTACAATCAGCCACGAGCCCAGGCGACAGCTCCTGTGCCCCTTGTTTTGTGGCTCAACCCTCTGCGTCTCGAGGTACGGCCCTCGGTAGCTAAGGTTTAATTTCTCTTTGTATACTTTCATTTTAAAATTCATTCATTTTGGCTTCTTTTTCCGCTCTTAAGTTTTGTTTTGAAAAGAATTAAAAATCCCAGGAAATTACAGAAAGAGTACGAAGGAGTCCCCTGCGCTCTTCATCTGGTTTCCACGAGGACTGCGTGCTGCAATCACACAGCCCCTGACGCCGATGTCAGCACGTGTGTCTATGGTCTGTGCCGTTCGATCGCAAGTGCAGATCCTGGAGGCCACGTCACAATCCAGACCCCGGATATGACAGCACCACACCCATCGCCCCCCCTCTCTCCTTAGCAGTCAGACTCTTGTCTCGTGAGTCTGGACCATCACTGCCCTGTTCTCCTTCCATCATGGTGTAATTTCGAGAACATCATCAAATGGCTTCACGGAATGCGTCCCTTTCGATGATGGGCTTCTTTTCACTCTGATGATACCTGGAGGGTCCACGCATGTCGCATGCACACCAAGAACTCGGCCTCTGTGTCGCTGAGTCGCGCTCCAGGATTCCAAGTGTGGTGGACGCAGCGTGTGTGGCCGTCGGCCTGCAGCAGGACGCGGGCTGTTGACAGTTTGGGGGTGTTGCAGGGGACACCGCTTCGAGCAGGCCTGCAGTGCACTGTGCGAATGTGGGTTTCCTCAGCCCCGGAGTGCAGCTGCGGGCTGATGCAGTCAGTGTGTTCTGTCTGTGTTTAAGAAAGTGTCCCACTACTTTCCAGAGTAGCTGGCCCACCTCGCATCAGCACCCCCGCCCACCACACACACGACTCGGGACACACTCTGGGTCTCACTCCCAGATTATCTGGCTCATCGAGGCCTCTTTTCGCCTGCTTATTCATCCTCCACGCACACTCCTGCTGGAACACCTCTTCATAGCTGGCTTATTTCCCAAAAAGACTATATGGTTCTAATGGCTGAACTTTAAGACCTCTCTGTGTATCCTAGGTATGGGTTCTTTGTCAGATGAGGGCTTTGCAAATATTTCCTCCCAGTCTGCAGCCTATTTCCTCATCTGCTTTACCCCAGAGCAAAAATATTTAATTTTGATGAAGTCTAACGTATTATCTTTTAAAAGCTGTGCTTTTGATCACTTCTAAGAACTTTTCACTCAGCCCCACTTCCTGAACACATGCCTCTGTCCTGTCTTCTGAAAATTTTATCCTTTTATGTTTTACATTCAAGTGAATTTTTGTGTCGAGTATGAGTGTGGCCTAGTTCATTTTTTTCCTAGAGGCTCTTTAGTCGCTTCTGCAACATGGGCTATAAAGGCTTTACTTCTTTCATCGAGCTGCTTTTGAATTTCTGTCAAAAATCAGGTGGCTGGGCTTGCAGGGGCTATTTCTGAGTTTCCTTATTTTGTTTTATAAATTGAAGTTCTATTCCTCCACCAATGTCACAGCCACACAGCCTTACTATCCATTTGCGTATGTCTATATAGATACATGCCTATGTGGAAATATGCAAACAGAGACAATCTTTAAGTAGGACAGAGTGACTCCTCCTTTTTCTTTTTTCAGAATGACTCCCGCTATTCAAGTGCCTTTTTGTTGTTCAGTCGCTCAGTCATGTCCACCTCTCTGTGAGCCCATGGAATGCCTCGCACCGGCTTCCCCATCCTTCACTGTCTCCCAGAGCTTGCTCAAACCCATGTCCATTGCACAGACGATGCCATCCAGCCATCGCATCCCCCGTCATCCCCTTCTCCTCCTGCCCCCAGTCTTCCCCAGCATCAAGGTCTTCTCTAATGAGTCAGTTCTTCCCATCAGGTGGCCAAAGGATTGGAGCTTCAACTTCAGTGTCATATAAATTTGGGGAAATTCTTGTCTGTATTTACACAAAGAGTCTTAAACCTGCATCACTTTAGGGAGAATGGACGTCATCAGAATGTTGAATCTTTCAATCCTTGAACAAGCTTGTCTCTCATTTATTTAGACCTCCTTTGATTTCTTTTCTCCACATTCTGTATTTTTCCGCATACAACCAGCCTCCCCCCACCCCAGCTTGACCACATCTTAACTAATTACATCTGCAATCAGACTATTTTCAAATAGGTCTTTAACACATATATTCAGGGGATTCACATTCAAGCATGATAGACCCAGCAATGGGAATGCTTTGTCTTTCTTTCCTTTTTGTCCAAACTCTAGCTCTTCTCTGCTTTAGAATTTTTCAAATGTCCTCATTTTTCAGACAGTGAACTCAAAGCTGCCAGTCTGTGGCTTCTAGAGTTGGAAGTGAAAGTGATAGACTCTTAGTTGTGTCTGACTCTGTGACCCCATGGACTGTAGCCATCAGGCTCCTCTGTCCATGGGATTCTCCAGGCAAGAATACTGGAGTGGGTAGCCAGGCTCTCCTCCAGGGGATGCTCCCGGCCCAGGGATCAAACCCGAGTCTCTTGCATTGCAGGCGGATTCTTCACCTTCTGAACCACTGGCGAAGTCCAGTCTAGAGTCAAAGTGACCTGCTTTCCACCCACAGCTCCCATGACTTTTTCCAGCTCCCATATCCCCTTTGCCCTTTGTCTCCACGAGAAGTCAGTCAACAAACACGTGGGCCCACCAGGTCTCAGGTCCTTGTGGCCTAAGGGGTGAACAGAGATGCAGTGAAGTCAGATTCTTCTGCAGCTACAAAATCCACAGATATTTGCACATTGCCTAATGCAGGGACTTCTCCTTTTCTGTTTGTTTAAAACCATAACGTGAACACAGTTCCAACACAATCAAAATTCTGAGAACACGAGGCTCAGTGACAGTGCAAAGTCAGCAAATTTTGACAGTATTCCCCGTGATTTATGCTAAGCCTATATTATACTCACAAAAAGTAGAAAAACAAAGTTCAGTAAAGCACACAATAGGATTTTGTACAAAAAAATTTAATAAATCATGAAATCCTTTGTGAAGAATTAATCTTCCTCCTTCTTTGCTCCTGGATCTAAGGCACCTACTAGGGAGCTTTCTAGGGCCAAAGAGGGTGACTTAGCTGTGCCCCCCCTTGCCTCTCCATAAACCAGTTTGCTCAGATTGGCTCGTTTCCTCAGTGTCTCCGAAGGCATCCTCAGTGGATTGAGTGATGGCCTTTAAAAAACTGTGTCCAAGTCCTGAACTTATTTGAAACAAGGGTCTCTGAAGATGGGACCCAGTTAAGAATTTGGAGGAGAGATGGTCCTGGATTATCCAGATGTGCCTTAGAAGCAGTGACAGGTGTCCTTACAAGAGAAAAAAGAGGCAATGTGAGACCGCCAGAGGGAAGACGCGGATGAACTGGAGGAGGCCCTTGAGGGTGGGGCAGAGGCTGGAGAGATGCAGCCACAGCCTGGGGGCCCCTCACGCTCCAGAAGCTGGGCAAGGGGAGGGGCTTTCCCCGGAGCCTCTGTGTGAGGGGGGCCCCGCTGACCCCTGGGTCCAGGCCTCTGGCCCCGAGGACTGTGAGAGAAAAAACCCTTGTCCCTTGCCGCAGGCCACTCCGTCTCTGCTGCTTTGATACCTCAGTGCCTGGAAACACACAACTCTACGATCACCCTCTGAATCAAAGCCAAGATGGCAGCGGAGAAAATGATGAGGGCTAGGGTTAGGGTTGGGGCTGGGTTTAGTTAGGTCTACCAGCCAAGTCGCCCCTGGCCTGTCCCTGGAAGAAGCCCCGCTGTGCACTCGCTGTCTGCTGAGCGGGTCCTGGGGCTTCTCCCGGAGGGTCCACACCACTGCAACTGGACCCTGAGGGTGCAAACCCTCCCTGAGGACAAGGCTTGTCCAGCGGGCCGTGGTCTATGCAAGGGACACCTGTGGCTCCCTTGATGTGTGCGGCCTACACCGGCGCTGTCAGGAAGTATTGAGAGCCCCCAGGAGCATCCGTCCTGTGCTGGTTTGGCCTCGGGAGAGGCTGGGAGGCCAGTGGAGGCCGTGGATGCCCCGGGGTGCAGGCCCCAAGCGGAGAGCACCCGCACCAGGAGCAGCAGAATGATGCTCGTGGAGGGGCTGCCTCTGGGGCAATGCACAGCCATCTCTGGGCCCTTCCTTCCAGAAGCTTCCTGGCCCAGACTCAGAGGGGTGCAGGTGGGGTCAGGGGAAGGGTGTGTCCATCCAGGCTGCCCGTGTTGGCTGAAGGCCTGTCCTTGGGAGGTGGACATCTCCCCCCCCAACCCCTGGTGCCTGGGACACGTGCAGCTCCAGGCATGAGACTGGGCCGTGGCCTCACCAGCTGGAGGTTACCTCAGGGCACTGGAGCCCATGGGCACACAGCTTCCCGCAGGGCTGGGTGGGGACCGGGGGCCTCCCCAAGCCACTTTGTGCCACGCAGACAGTTGGCCCTGCAGCCTGAGTGTGTCAGCAAGCTCAGCAGCAGGCACGAGAGTGAGGAGACACACAGGGCCGCCAGCGATGAGGGGCCTGTATGTGTGCCTGTGTGCCACCCCCACCGGCCTAAGTACCACCGGCCTAAGTATCATCAAGTCACTCAGAGTAGACGGTCTGATGGGTCTGCTCGCAGTGAGAATGTCGAGCACAGAGGCACCTGCCCTCCGTGGGCCAGCACCGGAGCCCACAGACCCAGGCTGCACCCACAACCCATCACCCACCCGGGATTCCCTGAGACCCTCAGGGCCAGAGGGCTAGCAGACAGATCTGATGCGGGAAAAGCACATGGGGAGGGCTCGGGAAAGAGAAAGCAAATGAGATGCGCTTTGGGCCGGGAAGAGTCAGCCTGCAGGCACCAGGAGGGGCAAAGCGCCGCCGCCCATCAGGGGTCTCCCTGCCATGGGTCCAGGCCTCCTGCTGCCCCGGTGACTGCTCAGCTCCGGCCCGGTACCATCTTAGCCCCATCGCCAACACTCCCAGCCCGAGCGCCGGGCAGGCAAGGGTGGAGAGCCACCTTCTCAAGGTCAGAGCCTCAGGCCAGGGACACTGGCTCCGGAGCCAGCGCTCCATCCTACCCAGGGCTCACATTTCCCGCCCTTGCCCACAGCAAAGCTCCCCAGCCCCCTCCCCAGCGCGCTCGCAGATGCACTCCTCTGCATGCACAAACTGCTTCGCCGTCTTATTTGACCTTCCTGAGACACAAGGTCCTGAGATCCAGTTCCCAGGGCGGGATCCGTTTACCTGCTCTCACTTCCCCCACCAGGATCGGAGCCGTCAGCAGTTTTGAGCACGGTTTGCTAAGCAGATGCTGCCACGGGCGGCACTGGCATCACGCGCCCAGGGGGGCACAGAGAACACGCGGGCACCTGGCTTGGCTCTCCTGCAGCACTGCCCCGGGTGGTGAGGGTGGAAGCTCTCCATCTCAGACTCAGAGACTCAGGGAGATAACCTGCCCTCTAATTGGAACACACCGATGAGATAAGAGGGCTATTTGTCAGGAGCTCGCAGGCTTATATCCCACTTGCGGGAGGGCGTGGTTCTCAAGTCCAAACAGACCTGGGAGTCCTCAGCAAGCACAGCATCACGCCAAGGAGGAGCACGCACAGCAGACCGCAGCAGGAAGGGGACGGCTCTCTGCGGGGAGCTGAGAGGGCGTTTCCCAGTCCTCGGGTCAGAATTCCCGGCATGGGGCAGGGGTCACTTCTGAGATAACCCGCAGGAACCTAGATGGGGGGCTATTGCGCAAGGAGACTCGTCCTCTGGGGAGAGAGGGGACCGAAGATCTGGAGGAAGAACCCAGGTGCAGAAGGCTAGTGACACCCCTTGTGGGTTCAGAATTGGCAAGAGGCGGATTTCAGAGGTCCCGAAACTGCCTGCCGGTATCCAGGTGATCCCCTGAGTTCTAGGCGATGGCTTTACAGCTAAGGAAAGGACACTGCATTCACACAAGCAGAAGGCAGCGGATCCGGTGACGACAGGCCTGCGGGGGCTCTAGTACAGACACGTGAGGCGCCTTCGTTCTCTTTTCGGAAAATAATCTCTGGACCCTCCAGACACCTTAGCGTTGTCGTTGTGATCAGAACTTGGGTGCGGCTGGCGTGCTGACCCAGAGGCACGGAAGACGGGACAGAAACAGCACAGCAGAGCCTGAAGACGCTGATGTCTATCCTCCTGCCTGAGCGTCTCAGCCTGAGGCAGCAGCCGGGGCTGGCCCTGAGCACCTCCTCACGCCAGCGCCTGGGACAGAAGCCAGTCCCCAGGCTGCGGCAGCCCCCTGTGCTGGAAGGGGGGCTCCGAGAGCCGGAAATGTCACACCCCAGTGGGAGGGAAACAGAGGCAGAGAGCGGAGCTGTGCGCGCAGGGACTCTGGAGAGCCTGTCTGCAAATGACTTTGGTCCCCCGGCGTGATGAATCGCGGAGTCGCAAATCCTTTTTAGCTAATTGCTATCAGCTTGTGAGGTTCCCCCTCCATGTTCAATATCAATTTTCATGGCCATGGGAGATAGCACCTCTCCCCTGAGCCCGCTGGCGGCTGGCCGATAACAGGCGGCGGCAGCACTTAGAGCTGAAAGGGGCGTCCTCTAAGGCGCAGCTGCTGCCTGGACGGAAGGGACGCGGGGGCCAGCGCAGTGCCCCCGCCTCCTGACACGCTTGTGGCCGTGACCTTCACGCAAAGACGTCCTCGGTGCCGACAGGCTGTCTACACACTCGGCCTGGGCTCACGCGGACTTGGCCTTCCCAGGGAAAAAGGCAAGACTCTGAACGATCCTTCGCCGGTCTGCAGTACAACACAGAGAAGAAACTGGCTTATGACACGAAGGTGATGCAGTATTTCAAGACGCAGGCGTGGGAAGGCCACAGGCCCTCAGCCTGGCATGTGTAAAGCTGCTCTGAGTGAGGATCTGAGCAGGCATCGATGCCACCATGCCAGCAAAACAAACACAGGATCGGGCTCAAGTCTGATTCCGAGGAGTTCTTCAGATTTTCCGGAAGTGGCAGAACTTCCCCGCGTGCCAAGGAGTGCTTTCATGACACACCCAGATACGTATTTATCCTATAAACCCACGGGGACCTCAACACAAGACACCACGCAAAGGACGCTGAGCTAACCCAAAGATCTGGACCAGGCCATCTTAACTGAGCATCTTGGCTGTAAAGATTTCAGATGTGCAAGAGACACACTGGTGAGCTTCAGGCGACTCATGTGTTTACTCCCGAGCAAGGACACAAGACCGTCGTGGTCTGGAGACCCATCAGCAGGGAGAGGGGTGAAGCGCTGCCGTGCGGCCATGAATTGGACACCTGGCCAGCAGGGCCTCAGCAAACCCCCGGAGGGCTCACAGACAGCCACGCCACAAGCACTCACGGGGCAGCACCGGGCTCCTCGGTAGAGACAGCGGAGCCCAGAGACACTGGGGGCTCACAGGGCAGGCTTAACCCCGCCCGGCAGAGAGGGCGTGGGAGAGCCAGCTGGGCCTTCTGGGGGAAGACATCTTGGGGCCCTGAGTGACGGAGATGGTGGCTTTGCACCACGGTTCTCGTTTATATTAGATGAACATGACAAGCACACGAATACATACAATTTTCAGATCATTCGGGTTAAATACTGTCTCATTGGTGGACTGTCTGCACAACGAAGACAAGACCCAGCGCTGGAGACTTGCCTCGTATCCTGCGTCAGCACAAGGGGCCTTCTCACCTGTGTCCACCTCTGTCCATGGCGGGCCATGGGGCACAGCCCTGTGCTGCCCCCACCAAGGCCTATGACCCTCGAGGGCCCCCCTTCAGCTCCCATACCTTCCAGCCTGAAAAGCCAGGTCCTGCTGCCAGCAGACCCCGCCGTCAGGTTGATCTCAAGGGGAATACACTGGCCGTCCTCATCTTTTCTCCGAAAGAACAGCAGTGCGTCTTCAGTGGATGTTGAAGACACTCTGTCCACTTCTGCCTTTATTTGCACAGACGGCCCTAGGCCTGTGGTCCTGGACCCCACAGCTCTGCGGAACTGCAGCGCGGAGGAAAATTCTCAGGCCGGGAGTGGACACTGTCAGACAGTGGCAATCAATTATCCAGCACAACTGCTACCATTTTCTTCATCTGCTTCTAATAATGTGATCTGAAAGCACAAAATTCATAAAGTATCCTGAATTTCCTGAATAGGATTAATGAGCTTACTCAACAAATATGCAGCATTATTATATTACTGTGAGTTTTTCTACACACTTCTGTATATTTCATATTATTCCATCACATCTTGTATCCTTACCGTGGTTATACAGATGAGACAATGTAGTCATACTTATTAATTATATCACTTTAAGTTATTGGAAAATTACCACTAAATCTTTATAGTTGATTCTATTAAAACATAAAGCCTATAGCTGACTGACGCACTTATGTTTGCACTCAACTGATGTATATTTACCCAAAGATCTCCTGTGGGCTTCCCAGATGGCTGAGTGGTAAAGAATCCATCTGTCAATGCAGGAGACGTGGGTTTCATCCCTGGGTCAAGAAGATCCCCTGGAGAAGGAAATGGCTGCCTATCCCAGTACTCTTGCCTGGGAAATCCCATGGACAGAGGAGTCTGGCAGCTACAGCCCATGGGGCCCCAAAGAGTCAGACGTGACCCAGCACCTAAAGCACAGCAGTAAAAGATCTCCTCCAGTGCTGCGGCCAGCCTAAGCCACAGGGCGCTGTTTCTTCATGGAGCTCAGGGCACAGATGTGGTTCTAACTGAGTGCCAACCCCCCCCGCCCCAGGCCCCACCTGCTTACCCAGTGCCACCTCCCTGGACCCATGAGCACCTCAGTGCAGGCTCTTGGCCATCCGCCCTGCGGGGGGCTGAGCTGACCCATCGCAGCCTGGGCACCTGGGCTTGCTGAGCGAAGGCTCTCCAGCCCACCACCCCTGCTCTTAGAAGGCACGGGCTTGGCCTTGAGACTGTGGACGGTTCAGGGCCCCCACATCCTGCAGGCCTTTTTGATGGCTCATTAGCAGACGCCCCGGGCTTAAGGCACAGGAAGAGACACATAATCAAGGCGATGAACAGAAAGGGTGACGGAGTCTGGCGGGCTCCGTCTTCACCATCTCCTTAGTCGCCCGTCCCCAGGGAAGTTGGTTATAAAGGGCGCAGAGCATGGAGAACCCAGGCCCAAGCTGGACTTAGGTTCATCACAGGACACGGAGGAGCTTCTGCCCTGGATCCGTGTGCCGGCCTGATGCCTGGGAGTAGGCATGAGCGGGGGGCCACCTGGGAATGACCCAGAGAACAGGTTCCTGTCCTGCAGCCTCGCCTCTGGTATCGGAAGCCACACAACAGAGTGTCTTGTCCCCCACATCTGGGGTCATCCGAGTGGACTGATGCTCCACCAGCAAGCCGGGCGCCCCACTCAGCCACTCGTGCATCCTCAGCCATCCGCGTGTCCCTCAGCTACTCGTGCGTCCTCAGCCATCCGCACCTCCTCAGCCATCCGCACCTCCTCAGCCATCCGCACCTCCTCAGCCATCCGCGCATCCCGTCCCCAGGGCCCCATTCTCAGGGCCCCTCCCCACCCCGGGTGTGCCGGGTTGCCCTGCTCTCCTAGGCACTGGCTCCATCGCAGGGGGTGGTCTTCTCTGGTGGGGCTGGGGACGGGGGCGGGGCCTCGAGTGGAGGGAGGCGTGAGGGCCTGAAGCAGAACGGGACAGGCGGGTGGGCCGGGGCCACCAAGCCTTTCCTTAGGGCGGACGTGCATCCCAGAATCAGCTCTGAAAGGCTGCTGCCCCAGGAGTGGGGCAGATGGCAGACTCACACACACTCATATGCACTCACACCTATGCACATTCACACACGTGCTCACACACATGCACTCTCACTCTCACACATTTTACACACGCATACACACATGCGCTCACACATTCACACACATTCTCTCACATGCACTCACACATTCACACACACACACACCCACTCACATTCTCTCATGCACTCTCACACTCACACACTCATTCTCACACACACATGCACTCTCTCACAGACACATATACACATTTACACATACACACACACTCACATTCACACACATGGACTCTCACACACTCACAAACATATTCACACTCACATACAAGATGAAGGAAAGCAGCTATCGGAGCCAACCTGTGCTGAGGATTAAGAAGAGTGCTTACTCTAAATTGAAATTATCTACTTGGGTTGTGGAGGTCAAATTACTAACGATACACAGCATTCTTTCAAGGCACACTGAAACCTCACTTATTTCTTTACAGAAATGCCCCAACGCACTGATGAGCAAAGGCTCCGCCCTCCCGGGGCGTCCTCCCATCCCCAGCCACGCGCTCTTCGCGGGCTCCGCCCCACGCCTCTGCTGCGCGGGCCAGACGTGCCGATGCGGAGAAGACCTCGTGAGGTCAGGCGTCTTCAGGGCGACCCTCGGTCTGTCCTGAAGCCCCAGACTGTGACTCGTCACAACTACACGCCCGCCTCCTGTGTGCAGCTCAGGGCGCTTAGGATTTTTTTTCTCACTAATTTTCCCGAGACTCCAACACTCTCATCCCACCCNCTTTACAAAAATGCCCCAACGCACTGATGAGCAAAGGCTCCGCCCTCCCGGGGCGTCCTCCCATCCCCAGCCACGCGCTCTTCGCGGGCTCCACCCCACGCCTCTGCTGCGCGGGCCAGACGTGCCGATGCGGAGAGGACCTCGTGAGGTCAGGCGTCTTCAGGGCGACCCTCGGTCTGTCCTGAAGCCCCAGACTGTGACTTGTCACAACTACACGCCAGCCTCCTGTGTGCAGCTCAGGGCGCTTAGGATTTTTTTTCTCACTAATTTTCCCGAGACTCCAACACTCTCATCCCACCCGACCCCCCGCCCCCCAGTTTAAAAAAACATCCCCGCGAGAGCTGGAGACAGGGGAGCAAGGGAGCGCCAGCGGAGCTGTCCGACAGCTCCTTGCTTTTATTCCACGCGTTTATCTGATCCGCTTTGCTCCCCTCCTCTCCGTCCTTGCTGGCCACAGATGGGCCTCACCCCATGCGAGTCTGTCTTCCCAACAACATGAAATCCTCCTGAACTCCTTAACCCCTTGCTCATAAAATCACTTACATCTGGGGCTGGTTTTCTTTATTTCCTATCATTTGAGCAGAAGAAAGGCACGTCCAGATTGACGGGAAAACCGCAGCGTGCCCGGGACCAAGGCAGACGCGGCCCCGTCAGTAAAACTTCACCTGCAGAAACACGCGCGTCGGAGGCAGGAGACCAGGGGCACCCGACTTTGTCCTCCTGGCGTGTTTTTCCAGAGTTTTGTGAGGCAGAATCAAAGACAGTGGCTCGCCAGCGTAACTCAGGGCAAAACCCCGGAGCCCGAGCCCAGGTCACAGATCGGAGGCTCATTTCAGGGCCCTCCTGCCAGCGTGGGGGCGTTTCTTAGCTGTTCATTTTTAAGTGGCATCGCCCCCGCCCCTTCCCGGGGTCCTCGGGGCGGGGGGTGGGGGGTGGAGATGTTCAGGCTCCGGACTCTTGCCTTTGAACATATCTGGATTCGAGCATCACCAGGAGTGGCAAGAGCTGGGAGGACCCCGACACAGAGCTCCCGCTTCAGCCACTGCGGGTACCGGCCGGTTCCCGCAGACGGAAATTGAAAGCCTGAACCACGCGGCGACGCAGCGGCCACAGACGATGCTCCGTGCCCCCGCGGCTGCCGTCCTCACGCTCCGCGTTTCACCTTTTATCCTTCTCAGCATCACGACTTAATCCACTCTAATGAGGTGACTCCACTGCCAAAGCCCAGCGGCCACGCGGCTGTCTTCTGGCACTTCGCTGGGGGGGGTTCCCGGAGAAGAAGGGACTTNAGAGCTGGGAGGACCCCGACACAGAGCTCCCGCTTCAGCCACTGCGGGTACCGGCCGGTTCCCGCAGACGGAAATTGAAAGCCTGAACCACGCGGCGACGCAGCGGCCACAGACGATGCTCCGTGCCCCCGCGGCTGCCGTCCTCACGCTCCGCGTTTCACCTTTTATCCTTCTCAGCATCACGACTTAATCCACTCTAATGAGGTGACTCCACTGCCAAAGCCCAGCGGCCACGCGGCTGTCTTCTGGCACTTCGCTGGGGGGGTTCCCGGAGAAGAAGGGACTTTGTCAACCTTCCAGGGGACGGAGCTTCCTTTCTCGCAGCCGGTATCCCCCACCCACGCCTGGGACGGGCCGAGCAGCCTGCCGGGTGCATCACGAGGTGGGGGCCCGGCGCAAGGTGGCTCACCCGGGCACTTAACTGATCGAAGCTTGAAGGACACGGCTGGTGGCCACATGTCACTGTCTGCAGACAGCAGGTGACGGCCAGCAGCAGGGAGGGTGTGACTCCTCGGCGCTCCTCACCCATCTGTCCACGCAGCCCCGGTTGGAATGGGGGCGCCCGCGGGTGGATGCTGCGGTGAGGAACCGCAGAGGCAAGACAGTGTTGCTGACAAAGGCAACACGGAGGAGCAGGGCAGAAAGCAACGGATGGCGGGTCTATGCGGGGCTGGCTGGAAAGGAGGAGACCGGAGCCGCTTTAGCTGGGGCATCCCATATGTTTCCCCGGCTCTGTCTCGGAGCTCCGCAGCGAGGCGGCCACGCCAGGAGATCAGATGTCGCCAGGCTGCGCTCACACCTGCCCCACCGCCAGCCCGGCTGCGGGGCGGCCTGTGTTCATAATTAGCATCACCTCTTCCGCCGACTTCACACTGCTCAGCCGTGTGTCTGGAGCCCCGGGAAACACCAGGCCCGCGCCCCTTTCCCCTTCCCAGGCGGACGAGAGAGCCCACGGATGCATGGCGCGCTCGGATAGCTGGACTCGAAACCGGGGCCACTCCACGGGCCCTCCGTGTGCACGGCTCACATTTTTACAATCAGCACAATATTTCACTTTAATGACTTTTTTTTTTCAGTTGAAAAGAAGGGGGAGAGAAGAAGAAAAAAGGCAAGCATAATGCACTGAGAGCTCATGGGATTAACCGCATGGTCTTAATAAATGTACACACATCCAAGGCAAGGGAGAAAAAATGTGCCTGTTACACGGCTCGAACCTCCCCCCTCTTTCTCCAGCCTTAATCTGATTTTTGCCAATTCCTTTTGATCTATCAGGGGCCGGCGAGTCAGGTCCACCGGTACAGATGGGCTAAATATGGAGATTAGCCCTTCTCCTCCTGCCAGAGCGCCTAATACCTGATTAAGTCTAGAATCGCGCAATTGTCTCCGAGCTGGCTATCAGAGTGGGGGGCTCAGAAGGGGGCAGGATGAAGGCCGATTTTGTAATGGATACTTATTTTATCCCGGTGCTCTAAGAAGATTAGGCCTGGGGGTGTCACATTAGCCGTGATCTCTGGGCCCCTGGTCTTCTCCCGCGGTTTTCAAACACCTCTCCTCGGCCTTAGAACAAACAGGGAGCTTGGGCCCAGAGACCCCATGTCGGGCATGAATAATTGCCCACTGCAAACTGTTTGAAGATCACAAAGTGCTGTGTAAATTACTCAGTTTGGGCTTCAGCTGGGGTGATTTGTGGTGACTTATTGAATCTTTTCACAGTTCAGAATTAAACTTTCTCCGCTGCTAACTGCAGACAGCATGGAATGAAAGTTGGGTCTTAACTGACAGCGCTCTGCTTAGATCAATCTCTGCAGAAGCCCAGAGGAGCAGGGCGTTCCGAGCTAGCCTCGCTGCATTTCAGAGGGAGGGCCGGTCGCCTATTCTTAGCTGCTCTGCCAAGTTATGCCTATTCAGCCAGCGACTTAAAATAGCTATTGAAAGCAAAAAAAAAAAAAAAAAGGAGGGGAGCTGCTTGTTTTGAATCACCCGCACAGGTTTTTGGCGTGGTCTCTTGGGCAATTTTCCTAGCAGCATATCCAATTATTTTTTGTTTGTTTTCAAACATGGCACATTTCTTTAATTAGTGAGGGCAAACAAGTTAGAAACAGAAAGGGGAAAAAAAATAAGTTTAAGAATGCTAGTCAGGGAAACGATGTGATTAAATGACATTCAATTAGAGGGAATTAGCCGGCTGCTCGTTCCCATCTGAGTTAATTCTGGGTAAGAGTAACTGACCCTGGGCGTTCACGGNAAAAAAAAAAAAAAAAAAAAAAGGAGGGGAGCTGCTTGTTTTGAATCACCCGCACAGGTTTTTGGCGTGGTCTCTTGGGCAATTTTCCTAGCAGCATATCCAATTATTTTTTGTTTGTTTTCAAACATGGCACATTTCTTTAATTAGTGAGGGCAAACAAGTTAGAAACAGAAAAGGGAAAAAAAATAAGTTTAAGAATGCTAGTCAGGGAAACAATGTGATTAAATGACATTCAATTAGAGGGAATTAGCCGGCTGCTCGTTCCCATCTGAGTTAATTCTGGGTAAGAGTAACTGACCCTGGGTGTTCACGGCCCAGGCGCCAGCACCACTGATGGTCATTTGGACAGAGAGCCTGAACGGCTGCTGCATCCCGATGCGTTTGTGCTGCGGGTTACTGCAGGCTCTCTGTCACCTGGCATTCTGCCTGCCCTGGTTCTATCCAGGAGGTTGCTTGGAAAAATTAATTACTCTGTATTTTTTCTCCATGTTTACCTAGTCTAAGTTGCTTTTGGTAAATAATAATTATAACACCAAAAATAGATTCTGTACTCTCAGAAATAATCATGTTTCTTTAATCTTGACAAATATTTTGGAAATAACCTAAGAATATAGATAACTGCTTTATGGTAAAGAACCTCAGATCATGTTTGTGTGTTTTTACTCTTCTATTGGAAAGTAATAATTCTAACAATCTGTCTTAAATTATCCAGAAAATTATAATCAGCTCTCTGAACATATAAATATTTTTAATCACAAGCTATTAGGAAAACATCAGAATTAGAATGTAGAAGTAAAAAAAAAAGTGCAATTATCTGTTTAGTGGAAAAGGTTATTATGGCTCTTTTATATAATTATTTTCAGATTAAATTTTATTATGTGATATTTTTAAAATAAATGGTGACTAGATATTCATAGCAATTAACACTTTCTGAGTTGGTTTCTAAAAATGTAAAAGAAATCAATCCACCCATCCACAGAGCCCCTGAATAGAATACTTTTTTTTTTTTTTTTACAAAGGTGCATTTATCACCTAGTAAAGAAAAAAAAAAAAAATTGAGAGGACAAGCCCAAATATGCCATGCTTTGTGTTTCAGTAGGATTGGGGCAAACTGAGAAAGCAGAACTAATATATATACATGGCCATGTGTGAAATAGATGGCTAAAGGGAACCTGTCCTATAGCGCAGGGAGCTCAACTCAGGGCCCTGCGGCGACCTGGAGGGGAAAGATGGGGCTGGCGAGGGAAGGAGGCTCGGGAAGGAGGGGATGTATGTACACAAATGGCTGAACTCACTCAGTTATACAGCAGAAACCAGCACAACACTGCAAATCAACTGTCCCCCCAATCTAAAGAAAGACAAAAATGGGATTAGTAAATGGAAAAAAGTCAGTAATGCAATTTGTGTTGTAAAGGTAGGTACATTTTGTGATCCATGTGGAAGCCAGCCTAGTTAACTACTAACCCTAGCATTTACCTAAATTATGGAAGCAAATGTGATGCTTAAAAGGATAAACTGCTCTCAGTTCCATTCTGGTACATTTCACCAGGCACATTTTTATGTTCATTGGAGCTCAAAAATCCCCAACTGATAGGCAGAGAACAAAGTAACAGAATATTATAAACAAAGAGGCTTTTGCTTGGTGGCATATGAGGTGATAGGAACAACCGAGGTCATTGTTTTGGTGTCAAGTTCATTCAGACATCATCTACCTAAATTTAGACCAGGTACCTTCTTGTACGAAGACTGTATCCTCATAGAAACCATGCATGTTTCGACATATTGAGTGACTACGATATTTGAGGCATCATGCTAGGATCATAGTGATATGTGAGTAAGAAACATCTAGAAAGTTTAGACTTGCGGTGAATCATGGCAATGTGGGCACGTGTGTGCAGGAGGAAAGCAGGAAAAAGAGCCATGTAATAATAACAATTTGGGCTTCCCTCATAGCTCACTCGGTAAAGCATCTGCCTGCAGTGCAGGAGACCTGGGTTTGATCCCTGGGTCAGGAAGATCCCCTGGAGAAGGAAATGGCAACCCACTCCAGTACTCTTGCCTGGAGAATCCTATGGACAGAGGAGCCTGACAGGATACAGTCCATGGGGTCCCAAGAGTCAGACACAGTTTAGTGACTAAAGCACCACCACCAAGAACAAACAGGTTCCACCTCCTTACTCTCACTTAGTCTGTTCTAAGAGCTTCATTCATGCCTTATAATGTCATGAGGTGGCATCACACTGACCTCCGTTTCGCGCAGGGCAGGCTGAGGTGAGGTGGCGTGTCCGGGATCACACCAAGTAGGAAAGGGCAGAGCTGCCAGGCTCTGGAGCCCTCTCTCCTCACCGCGCCACCTCCTCCTCGTCCTGAGAGTGGCAGACGCTGAGGGAGAGGACACCCTCCCTTGGCCAGGGAGCCAGCGTAAGGCTTGAGCTGAGCCTTGCAGTGATTCTACGGGCACAGCTGGGGATGTGATTTCCAGGCAGGGATAGAGCCTGCCGTTCCAGTACACCAAGTGCTGGAGGCCTCCTCCAACGTGGCTGAAGCGCAGGGTGGGTCAGGGGAGCGGCTAAGGAGACAGAGGCCAAGTAGAGCTGAGGTCGCTGCACCCAAATCCAGAAGCGTTTGGAGGCAACCCACCTCCACCCAGCAGACGAACGGAAGCCATCTCAAGGACTCCACGCTGGAGCTCAGCTTAACGTCTAGACGTCTGGGTCAACAGGAATGAGGACTAAGGCACACAGAAGTGTCTTCACAGCACGAAAAATGGCAGAAGCCTGCGGGTCGCTTTCGAATGATAATCTGTCTGTGTGGCGACGAGTGAGCCTGCACTACTTTCACTGAGTCTGCGGAGCTGCTTTAGCTTTCTGGTAAGTTTTACTGAGGGCTTCCCTGCTGGCTCAGATGGTAAAGAATCTGCCTGCAATGCAGGAGATCCAGGTTCAGGTCTCTGGTTCAGGAAGATCCCTTGGAGAAGGGAATAGTTACCCACTCCAGGATTCTTGCCTGGGAAATCCCGGGGACAGAGGCGCCTGGGGGGCTGCAGTCCACGGGGCTGCAGAGTCAGACATGCCTGCCCAACTAATATACAAACACACACGTTTTACTGAGACTCTAGTATCCAACTGAAATCCAATCTTCCATTTATCTCACAAACACCACACAAGTCTAAGTGGCCCCTGATCTAGGATTTCAGGCCAGATGAGCTCAGGGATCCCCTATCATCTGTCCACAGGAAATGTTCAAAGATTTTAGTGAGCCAGTCATTTGGAGGCTTAGTTTCTTGATCGCTCAGAGTCTCCTTGGGGAGGGAAGAGAAGCCTGGCCTAAGCTCCAGGTTCTTGGGGAGGCGAGGACACAGTGTAGGAGCAGTTTGGTGTCATCGTCAAGCACCTATAAACCGGGGCCCACGAGGGCAAGACAACAGGGTTGACCCATCTTGCTGGCCCATTTGCCTGTGGGGCCTGAAGCCTTTAGATGCCATTTGTAGGGTGTTTCTGTGACATCCAGAGCTTCCTTAGATGATAAGGGAATATTGGGTACCATTCCTTCCTACACAGGCAAACCATGTAAGTGGGGCCCAGAACCCACATTTTGGCGCCTCATTCTGCTTCAGGATGACTTGGCCAAGCCAAGGAGCTGTGTTGTGGATTACAAGGGAGCAGGACCATGATGGGTCAGTATCACGGGCAAACCTCCAAGTCTGTGCTTTCCTGGGGGTGGGCCCCCAGTGTGCCCTTCTCACAGCAAGAAGAGAATTCAATATAGATCAGCTCGTGATAACTGGCGATTTGATGAACGTAAGGAGATTAGATGCTTGACAGTCACATCCCCAGCTTGCAACCCCAGTTCACTCCTTTCATTGCATTGAGACTTGAGGCAAGCTGCTAAAGGTCTATGTGCTTCAACTTCCATGTATGCAAACGAGAATAATAACGGCACCCAGCTTGTGAGGCTGACGTGAGCCTTAGTGCCAGGAACAAAATGCGCTCCTGTCAACACTGTATTACGCATTCATCAGTTGCCACGTGTCTGGTTCTAGGAGAGATGACACAGCAAATGTGGAAACATGAGAAAGGCCCTGTCATCACGGATGGGGGACAGTCGTAAAAGGAATCAGGAGAGCAACATGAGCAAGAGCATTACAGGTTAATGGCCAATAAAGGAGGAAGGCAAGGCTGGTTTAATCCTGGGACTGCTTCAGAGAAAAGTCAAGCTGAGGAAGACCCTGAAGAACAGGGAGGTCTCTGAAAGAAAAGAGGCATTTCTTTTTGACAGTCAGTTGTCAAAATCATTTCTTCTTCTTTTTTTTCAGCTACAAGTTGATCGTGACTTGCAGCTGGAGGACTGCACTGTCAGAGGACCAGTGTCTGAAGCTAAAGGTCTGATAAGTGAATTTTCAAAAAGGCAGGCGAGGCCAAACTTTTCACTGCAGTGATCGGTGCAAAAAGATGAAGCGTTAGAGCAAGGGGGCATTATGACAAACGCCATAGGAGAGTGTAGGTTAGCTTAGCATTTTGCACAACCTCCTGCCCCCCACCCAGTCCAGCCTGTGTAGAACTCCAGAGCCTAGAGAGGAATAGGAGGTGGGTGGGGGAAAGTAAGCTCATGGGCAGGGACCCTGTGAGAGACAGGAAGACTTTCCATGGGGCAGTGACAGTGGGGAAGGAAGAATCGTAACAGTGACTGGGATAGCAATGGTAAGAGCACTGCAGGATGACGGGCTGCCCTGTGCCGGCTTTGTGAAGCACTCATCTGATTCCAGCGTTTCTACTCCTGCCATCACACCGGAGCTTTCCCCTTAAAGCTACTGTACTGAGCATTTACTCAGGACCAGACTCCATTCTAGGCACTTCGCCTACATATACAATCTGACAAATTCCTTCCAGTATCCCAGAGATGTATGATGATCCCTTCAATATTATTTAATTATCCAGCCTTTGCAAGTAGTCTTTGTATACGTTAAATAAATGGTTACATAGACTTTACAAACTTTGGCATTAGTAACACTTACCGAAAACAAATCTGCCCAAGGGTGATATGATTTGTTCTCATCAGCCTCTCTCATCCAGGGACTGTGATAAAAATCCCAATTTTCATGTCCCATTTCCAGAGATTCGGAGTTAGTAAATCTGGTCCAGGGCCATAGAACCTGCATTTTAACATGTTTCTGGGTTAGTTTTATGTAGTTTGAGAACCTGGATAAGCTGCTCAGTCTTCTGCTGGATCTTCTGCTGGATCNCCCCCACCCAGTCCAGCCTGTGTAGAACTCCAGAGCCTAGAGAGGAATAGGAGGTGGGTGGGGGAAAGTAAGCTCATGGGCAGGGACCCTGTGAGAGACAGGAAGACTTTCCATGGGGCAGTGACAGTGGGGAAGGAAGAATCGTAACAGTGACTGGGATAGCAATGGTAAGAGCACTGCAGGATGACGGGCTGCCCTGTGCCGGCTTTGTGAAGCACTCATCTGATTCCAGCGTTTCTACTCCTGCCATCACACCGGAGCTTTCCCCTTAAAGCTACTGTACTGAGCATTTACTCAGGACCAGACTCCATTCTAGGCACTTCGCCTACATATACAATCTGACAAATTCCTTCCAGTATCCCAGAGATGTATGATGATCCCTTCAATATTATTTAATTATCCAGCCTTTGCAAGTAGTCTTTGTATACGTTAAATAAATGGTTACATAGACTTTACAAACTTTGGCATTAGTAACACTTACCGAAAACAAATCTGCCCAAGGGTGATATGATTTGTTCTCATCAGCCTCTCTCATCCAGGGACTGTGATAAAAATCCCAATTTTCATGTCCCATTTCCAGAGATTCGGAGTTAATAAATCTGGTCCAGGGCCATAGAACCTGCATTTTAACATGTTTCTGGGTTATTCTTATGTAGTTTGAGAACCTGGATAAGCTGCTCAGTCTTCTGCTGGATCTTCTGCTGGATCTTCTGCTGGATCTTCCGCTGGATCTTCTCTCTTGGCAGCGGTGACTCATGGTGAAGCAGTATTAGGAGCACAGAGTAAAAGGACGACAACAAAAATGAGATAAAAGAGGCGCATCAGCATCTTTAACGTTTTGTTACTTGAGGTGTAAACAGACACCTATTCATCTCTCACTTAACTTTGAGGGTGCAAATCCCTTCATTTAAGGATGTTTTCCCAGCTCTCTCTGCTAGAGAAGGGATAGGCTACCCACTCCAGTATTCCTGGGCTTCCCTGGTGGCTCAGCTGGTAAAGAATCCACCTGCGATGCAGGAGACCCCAGTNCTTCTGCTGGATCTTCTGCTGGATCTTCCTGCTGGATCTTCCTGCTGGAACTTCCTGCTGGATCTTCCTGCTGGATCTTCTGCTGGATCTTCCTGCTGGATCTTCTGCTGGATCTTCTGCTGGATCTTCTGCTGGATCTTCCGCTGGATCTTCTCTCTTGGCAGCGGTGACTCATGGTGAAGCAGTATTAGGGGCACAGAGTAAAAGGACGACAGCAAAAATGAGATAAAAGAGGCGCATCAGCATCTTTAACGTTTTGCTATTTGAGGTGTAAACAGACACCTATTCATCTCTCACTTAACTTTGAGGGTGCAAATCCCTTCGTTTAAGGATGTTTTCCCATCTCTCTCTGCTAGAGAAGGGATAGGCTACCCACTCCAGTATTCCTGGGCTTCCCTGGTGGCTCAGCTGGTAAAGAACCCACCTGCGATGCAGGAGACCCCAGTTCGATCCCTGGGTTGGGAAGATCCCCTGGAGAAGGGAAAGGCTCCCCACTCCAGTATTCTGGCCTGGAGGATCCCATGGACAGCCCATGGGGCGGCAAAGAGTCGGACACGACTGAGCGGCTTCCACTGTCACTTCACTCTCCCTCCCTTTGAGGCTTCCCTGGAGGCTCAGAGGGTAAAGCATCTGCCTGCAATGTGGGAAACCTTGGTTTGATCCCTGGGTTGGGAAGATCTCCTGGAGAAGGAAATGGCAACCCGGTCCAGTATTCTTGCCTGGAGAATCCCGTGGATGGAGGAGCCTGGGGTCGCAAAGAGTCAGATGGCTGAGCAACTTCACTTTCACTTTTCACTTTCCCTCCCTTCCAGTCTCTGCACAGCAAACACACCGGCCCTGCCTTCTGAATCCCAGCCGTCTGTGTGACCACCGCACGACACCCCTAGAATTCTACTGCTTCATTTGTGTAATGTCATTCCCAGTGCAGAGATTTACCGAAGTCCCATTTCATTGCTTTGCAGAATATCAGATGGTCCCCTTGGGTAAGCTGAGTGTAGTGTCTTGATTTAGCCCGGGCATATCTCTTTATGTCATTATGTCATGGAGCTCTGAGGTGATCCCAGGACCACCTGTGGGGTGGGGCCCTGGAGCCCAAAGTGACTCTAATTCACAGACTCATCCTCTGGTTGGGAGAGTGCTCCCAGACTCAGCCTCCACAATAAGACCTCCCCAGGGTTGGGAGACTACTGTGAGGAGAGGCAGGCAAAGGCCACATCTCAGAAAGGAAGTGAAAATCGCAAGGGTCAGTACAATGGTTAGCCAGGTGAAGTAAGCCGCGGCCCAGGCCCCCGAGTTACAGAGCACACCCCAGGCTCTCTGGCAACAACGCGGGGCCTCAGTCAGAGGTGCTGGTCGTTTCGTTAATGCCTATGGCCACAGTCTCCCGGCCAGCCCTGCCGTGTGCCTGCCAGTCCTGCAGGGTTATTAATAGGAGCCAATCAGTAAGACAGACATGGGGTTCTGGTGCAGCAGGCGAGGTCAGCCAACTTCAGGGCAACCTCCGGCCTCTCACGAAGCCCCTGATCTCTAATTGACGTCCCCTGGCGCAAAGGGGCAGCCTTTACAGAGGCAACAGAGGAAGAGTGCAGGCCTGCAGTAAATCCTGTCTTTCTCCGGAGTTTCCGGGGGAGGCCCAGAGGGAAGGCTCCAGGGGCAGGCTGGGCTGTTCCGCAGGCCCCTGGGCCTCTGCCTTCCGGGACCGGAGCACCTGCCTGGGGGAGGGGCGCTCTTACTCTGATGATGTCATGCTCTCACTAGGACCTCGCTTGTTCAGTTTCATCTACAGGGTGCCTGTCTTTCCCCTTCTCTTCTCACAGGCAGCTTTAAAGTGTCACCACATGTGATTTTAAGTTAACTGAAGCTGGCTGGAGTAATGTTTATTAAGTTATCAAATTATGATGCCTGCAGGCTAAGTCACTTCAGTCATGTCCAACTCTTTGTGACCCCATGGACTGCAGCCCGCCAGGCTCCTCCGTCCACGGGATTCTCCAGGCAAGAATGCTGAAGTGGGTTGCCATGCCCTCCTCCAGGGGATCTTCCCGACCCAGGGATCAAACCCGAGTTTCTTATGTCTCCTGCACTGGCAGGCGGGTTCTTTACCACTAGTGCCCCCTGGGAAGCCCATAAAATTATTATACTATCTTGTGAAGTGGAAGAATCTTTCTCAAAATTAATCGTGACTTGTGTTTGAAATATTCCTCCTTAATCTTGGTAATGCACAGATGTCTCCCGAGCACAATAAAGTAACAGCTGTTGTGGGCACCTACTTTCCCAGGACACTCTCTCCCACATTCACGTTTCTCAGACCTGAACACTTGCATGGGTGCGTTTTTCACTCTCACAGACAAGGCTGAGACCGTGCTCTCAGCTATGACTGCTCACTGGATTGCTGAGTCTTTTCTTTAGAGACGTCCCTTCACTGGAATCACAGGGCTGAAACTGTAGACATGCTAAAGCTCTTACTATGTGTTGTCAAAATGCTCTATGAGACGTGGGCCAAACTGAAAGTCTCACCAAAAATCTAAGAGAGGTGGCTCAGGGCTTCCTGGATAGGACTCAGCATTTCCTCCTGATCCTGATGGACCAGGCAAGGTTTTAACCTGCATTTTATCTGGAGGCTGATTTTCTAACTACATTGAGTATTTTTGTTTTTTCTATCTTTTATTTTCATGGTCATCTTTTTGCCATATAATTTTTTTAGTAGAAATTACACCTTAAGAATAATAAATTTGACACATGGACTGTGAAACCACTTGAAAATATGGCTTTGTAAAAATATATACTGACTCAGTGGACATGAATGGACATCACCTACTCAATGGACATGCGCTTGAGCAAACTCCAGGAGATAGTGGAAGACAGGGAAAACTGGCATGCCGGAGTCCACGGGGCTGCAAAGAGTTGAACATGACAGAATGACGGACATATCACTAAACTTGTTCGTAATGAATTCAATATTATATTATCTCATTTTCTCTGCCCTAGTTGATTTTTTATGTTTATTGTCACTTTGTAGACATTTCAATACTTTGGCCACCTGATGGGAAGAACTGACTCATTTCGAAAGACCCTGATGCCGGGAAAGATTGAAGGCGGGAGGAGAAGGGGATGACAGAGGATGAGATGGTTGGATGGCATCACCGACTCAATGGACATGAGTTTGCATAAACTCCAGGAGCTGGTGATGGACAGGGAGGCCTGGCATGCTGCAGTCCATGGAGTCGCAAAGAGTTGGACACAACTGAGCAACTGAACTGAACTGAACTGAGACGTTTCAAAAGTTTTTAAAAATGGATACTAAACCAATCACCACCTTCCTTAGGCTGGTACTTTCTACATCCCACATAGCAAAACCCCTGCCACTGCCGCTGCTGCTGAGTCGCTCAGGCGTGCCCGACTCTGTGCAACCCCACAGACGGCAGCCCGCCAGGCTCCCCACCCCTGGAAATCTCTAGGCAAGAACACTGCAGTGGGGCGCCATTTCCTCTCCAATCCACCTAGAGCCATTTAAATTGATTTTACAGCACTGTTTTTTTTTTAACTTGTCATATATTTTATTTCCATGCATGTTATAAGCCCCTATGATGTTATTATTTTCGTTTTAAAGACAATATATTTTAAAATCCTAATTTTTAATAGTTTTTCTTTTTCCCCAGTTCTATGCCTTTTTTTTTCCCCTGGAATACTTTTTCTTTGATCTTGAAGAAGGCTTCTTCATGTTTTCAGTAGTGTGAAATGTGATGGAAACAAACACTCTCAGTTTTACTTGTCTAAAGTGTCTTTATTTTCCTTTAATTTTAGAGAAATTTTTTCATTGAGGATAGAATTTCAGAGCTTTTGGCAGTCATCACTCTCCTTTTCCTGAGGTTAATGGGTGCCCCATCCTTCACCCCTAGTTCTTGTAATATTTTCCTTTATCTTTGGTTTTAAATACTCAGACAATCATGTGATTAATTGCAGCTTCCTCTGCACTGTGTTCTGAATTTGCTGAGTTTCTGTAAACTGTGGTTCAGTGTGCTTTACCATTTGGAAAGCTCTGGGTAATTATTTTTCAAGATTGCTTCTGTTTCATTCTCTCACCCGCATCTTTACTCATATTCCTCTCGCGTTCTGTTCTGCTGTTTCCATTTTCTCTTATCTTTAAAATCAAGGCCAAGCACTATATTCAGAATTAGCTTCAAGTTTCCACATTCTATCATCTGCTTTAATTTTAAAATTAACTCAACATATGTATCTTTTAAATTTTAGATACTGTACTTTGTATTATTCTAATACAACTGTTCTAATAGTTCTAGAATGCTTATTTGATTACATTTCACTCAGTTTTGTTTATCCCTCTGTAAATTTCAGTCATACTTATTTTGAAGTCTTTACCCACTAGTAATATTTGATTTCTCTCTTCATCTGCTTCTATAGAATATTTTATCTCTTGATTCTTTTGTCACTTTTTCTTGCTTTTTGCACGTACTGGAGTCAGCACCTGATCTACTGCAGGGATTCTGGCTTATGTTCTCCTCCTCTGAAGAGTGCTGGTTATTTTTCTGGATTTTTCTCCTAAGTTTGCTTTGCTATCCTTTTATGTTTGTTTGTACACGTGTAGTCACTGCTCCATTGTGACTTCTTCTTTAACTGTTGAGTTGCACGTGGGCTGTTTGATTTTATGGGTCGAGACGCAGGCACTTTTCGCTGCTCATCTCTAGCTTGGCTCCGTGGCTGTCAGTGATCAGAGGAGGCAGCGTCAGGCCTGTCCTCTCATCCAGCCTCCATCCCCAAGGATGAGGCCCTCTCCCAGAGGCCCGCGGGTGCGTCGTCCTCTTATGTCTCCCACAGGACTGGTCCCTGGACTCCCTCACGGGCAGAGAGGAAAGGACCACCCTGCAGACCCTTCTGAGTCAGAGGCACAGTCACCCAAACACAACAGGTTCAGTCAAGAAAGCAGCAATCGGGCTGGTCTGCTATGGAGCGAGCTCTGCCCCAGACACTGCGCTGGGCCACCCGTGTGCTCTGACCAGGGAGCGCGCCTTTGCCAGGGCGCCTGTGACCCAGACCTGCCACGGCCCCGAAGGCCTGGGCAGCAGCGATTCGCGTTCACAGACCTGGAGGCTGGAAGCCCCGGACGTCAGCAGGCTTGGCTGCTTCTCAGGCCTCTCTCCTTGGCTTGTGGACGGCCTTCTTCCCTCCGTGTCTGCTCCTAATCTCTTCTTAGAAGGACACCAGTCTTACTGGGTCAGGGCCCCACCCATATGACCTCATTTATCTTAGTTACCTATCTCCAAAGGCAGTCAGATTCTAAGGTTCCAGCAGCTTGACTTCAGCATATCAATTTTGGGGGAACACATTTCAGCCCAGAACATACACCGGTGCGCAGCTCTCTGAGCTCAGCTTATCTGAGCTGTTGATAACAGTCAAGGCATTCAATCATTTGCTCTTTTTTTAAAAAAAAATCTCCTTCCCTGGCTCTTGAAGAGTCACTCCAGTTCTCCTACCTCACTGAGTGTTTCTTCTAGTTGCACTCCTTAGATGACAACACTCACCGTCATTTAGAAACCCCATCCATACGCAGACGGTTCACAAGTTACCCTTGCCCTCCAGGCCCCTCTGCTGAGCTGCGGTCCTGCTGCTCCAGCTGCCTCCCCGGTATTTCCGCTGAGGTGCTCGGGAAGCAGCGCAGTCTTCCTGGCTTCACACTCAGTCTTTACCCCCGAGCACTCTTCTCCCGCGGTTTCCCCATCCTGGTGTCGTCCAGTCTTCTCATGTCCTCCCCTGAGTCTCCTGCCCCCTTCTCTGCTTCTCGTGTGGACAGTCACGGCTGAACTGTTGTTCTGCCATTGACTCACGTCTGACTCTTTGCAGCCCCAGAAACTGCAGCACACGAGGCTCCTCTAGCCTCCACTCTCTTCCAGAGTTTGCTCAAGTTCATGTCCATTGAGCCGGTGGTGCTCTCCAATCATGGCATCCTCCGCCGCCCGCCTCTCCTTGCCTTCAGTCTTTCCCTGCCTTGGGGTCTTTTCCGTACCTTCTTCAGTTTGCTTCAGCGGAGATCTTGGAGTCATAGTTAGATCCTCTCTCTCCCTCTCTTTCCACCCAACATGTAACTTAAGAAAAAGATACTCCTACTTTAAAACATTTAAATTTTTAAATTAAATTAAAGTAATTAAATTTCCTACTTTAAAATATATCTGGATTCCGACTACAACTCTGAATCCCACTGTTGGGACTGCCCACCTCCCTGAGCCTAGAAACCCCGCCCGCTTCCTCTCCAGCTTTGTCATCCGCCCTCCTCTGCTCCTACAGGACCACCTCCTCCTGTCCTTGAACTTGCAGAAGAGCTTGCCAAGAGCCCCTGCCCTCCCTCGGCCTGGATGCTGCCTTAGCTGGTCTTGGCCTGGCCCAGGGCAAACTCCACACCCAGGGCCTCTTCTCATGACGCCTCTCTCTTTCTCTCCATCATTAGGGTCTGTGTGTTTGCTTGCCCATAGCTCTCCATGGGAATAGGATCCTAGAAGGATAGACACTTTTCCGACCCACCTCTGTATCCTCAGAATCTGGAAGAGTGCCTGAGAGTAATCAGTGCTAATAACGATTTTCTGAAGGCAACTGGCCGTGTGTCTTTGTAACTCTCGTCTGCCTGTTAATAAGTTTAACCGCGTTTCTCTTGTGTGGGCGACCTGCTCATGTTTGTGTCCTTCACAGCTTCATGATACCTTTCCTTCAATTTCAGACCCTCATTGTTAGGAAGCTCAGTCCGTTTCATCCCGTGAGAGTTGGGGTCTCCTGGCGGTTACCCGCACTTCTGCGCAGGACTCAGAGGGAAGCAGCTCAGGTATGATGTCACCCCAGAAGCGCAGCTTCCTGCCAGCGTTGAAGCTGGAACACGCCCCTCTGTGGGCTTGTTTCTTCCACACAGAAGAAGCCGCATCAGCCTCGAGTCCGAGAAGCCTGCTGAACGCAGTTCCCTTTGGGTCGCGAGAGCAGAGCCATCCCAGATGCGCCTCCCAAGCCTGGGACCTGGGGACCCGTCACGGTGAGCTGCTGTCGGTGCGGTGGCAGGAGCTCCTAATAAGCCACCTCCTCGAGGGGAGCTTGTGCCCCGGCCCCCTGGTGAGGTGTTTATGATTTGTTCACGGGCATTATCGAGCTCTGCTCAAATGTGCACTGGACCGTGTTTCTGCACATTTCATGAATAATTAAAAGTGGAAGTCTAAACAATTCACATGTGGGGATCTGTGTATGATTCTGATGCCAAGGTCTTAGAACTTCATCAAGAGCACAGGATGATTTAAGAGCCGTTTGCTCATGATACAGGCTACACGAGAACTTTAAGCCCCCCTCCCTTTGAAAAAGGGTGATTCATGGGGTCTGCATTCTTAACAATGGTGGGTTTTTAACAAAAAAGAAAAGGAGGACTTTAAAATATTCAGATGATGCTTTCATCGTATAAACCCAGAGCACACTCAGGCAGGCCAGCGTCTCCACGCCCTTTACCTGTTTCCACTAATCAAGGCTAATGTGGTTTCCACCCTGTGATGAATCCGTTCTGTAGAGCGTTCACTTTGGCCTCTCTGCCAAGAAGCAAGTGAGCAGTGTCCCGGAAGGAAGTCGCTCCCCAGGAGTCCAGTCCTGAACGTTTCTGCCGACTCCGCTGAGTGGACCCACCGAGGGCCCCTCAGGGCCAACACCTGTGCGGAGACTTGGGGCCCACCAGGGCCACGGCCACCTCTGCCCTCTCCCCTGTGCCCCCGGCCGCCCCCCC
>SJYB01004362.1:309802-354052 GCA_006408585.1 Antidorcas marsupialis | reverse complement strand
GGTTTCCTGTGGCCACGCCCAAAAGCGGGGAGGCAGCTCACACTGGGCCCACCCCAAGGTCCGCTTCAGGGGGCGCCGTGCGCAGGGCGCTTCTGGACAAAGGATGCGGCTAAGCGCAACCGCGCAAATCAGACAGCCAGCGGGGATCCGCCGTGTGGCGCAGGGAACTAGGCTCCGTAACAGGCGACAGCGGCGGGGGCTCGAGAAGAGGGGCCACGCGTGTACCTGTGGCTGATTCGTGCTGCTGTCTGGCAGGAGCCAGCGCAATACTGTCAAACAACCGTCCTTCAATTAAAATAAGCACATTTTAAAATTTACCAACTGAGCTATGAGGGAAGCCCCTCACTCGCTTCACTAAGTGTAAACAAGTCGTGTACAGCACCATGTAGAGAATCCCCACTTTTTCCAACATTTTCTAAAACTTTTAACTTTTCTGTGGCAGCTCACCTCGTATGGTTCACTGTTCAAGCAGCTGAAATAAGAACAGGCCCTGCAGGCTGTCCGTGGAGTGCCCTAGTGGAGTCAGAAATGAAGTGCGTTTCCTGAGAATAAAGGCTTCCCTGATGGCTCAGCTGGTAAGGAATCCGCTTGCAATGCAGGAGACCCCCGGTTCAATCCCTGGGTCAGGAAGATCCGCTGGAGAAGGGAAAGGCTACCCACTCCAGTATTCTTAGGCTTCCCCTGTGGCTCAGCTGGTAAAGAATCCACCTACAGTGCAGGAGACCTGGGTTCGATCCCTGGGTTGCAAAGATCCCCTGGAGAAGGGAAAGGCTACCCACTCCAGTATTCTGGCCTGGAGAATTCCGTAGACTGTGCAGTCCATGGGGTCAGAAAGAGTTGGACACGACTGAGCGACTCGTACCTCACTTCCTTTCACTTTCCTGTGACATAACTTCACTCTGATGGGGAGTGGGGTGTAGAGAGGAAGGTCAGGAGATCTGAGAAAACTTGTTGGGAGCTGGAGGCGCGCGTGGCTTGGATTCAGAGGGAGCGAGCCTCTGGAGCCGCACGGAACGTGGGCGCCGAGGCTTCCGGTCGTTTCTCCCCCGGGGCCTACAGCGTAGGGTGGGTGCTTGGGCGGCACCGTGGCCATCTCCCCTCGGCGCTCCCGGCTCGGACGTCAGGGCGGAGCCGGCCTGGGCCATGCGCCCTGGGACGGGGGCCCTGGAAGCAGGTCCTGCCCACGGGGCGCCTCTCCTGCTGAGGTCGGGGGCCCACTCCCTCATGCCTTCCTGCCCTCCAGACTCCACCAGACCCCAGCTCGAGGTTACCAAAGGGCCGGTCCTGAGCTGGTGGGCACGGAGGCCGCTGCGGCCGCGGCCAGTGCGCGCGCGTCTCCCTCCTCCCTGATCCGACCCGCCTCCCGCGCCTCCAGGCGGCCCTCACCCTGCAGGTGGGCGCTGGGCACATGTGCGGTGGGCTAAGGGGTGGCGCCACCCGCCCAGCCCGGCACAGGCGACAGAGGCAGAGGTGGCCTCCGGCCTCACGGAGCCCCCGACCCGTACCTGAAGGCCTTATCACCGGCCACGCCTCCCAGGGCACGTAAGGGGCCCTGCGCTGTGCTTCCAGGGGGGCTGCCTCTCCCCTCCACGCTGTCTCTCCCCTCCACGCTGTCCTCCTCACTGTGGTGCGTCCTCATCCAGACTCTCGGATGCAGGCGAATTGTGCTTCCCACCCTTCCCTCCACTGCCCTTCGCCAAGAGGCATATGCCAAGTCCTCAGCCCAGGACCTCAGAATGTCACCTTGCTTGAAAATTGGGCCATTGCCAACCGAACTAGGAGGTGTGAGGTCACAGCGGAGCCGAGCCAGCCCTCATCCAAGAGGATGGGTGTGTGTGTGTGTGTGTGTGTGTGTGTGTGTGTGTGTGTGCGTGCGTGTGCATGCGTGTGAGTCATGTCTGACTCTGCGACCCCATGGACTGTAACCCACCAGGCTCCTCTGTCCAAGGAGTTCCCCAGGCAAGAGTCCTGGAGTGGGTTGCCATTTCTTTCTCCAAGACGACTGTTACTCTTATAAAAATGAAACGTTTGAACACAGACCCACAGGGAGACACTGTGTAGAGGTGCTCTGTGCCCCAACCCAAGACAGGGATGAAGACACACCGAGGGGTGCTTTTGCTAAAGAGACTTCAATTCCCTAGAACCGGAATCTCCTGGTGTGTGTTCTGCACGTCAAATGCACCAGTGTCTTAAAAGTTCTAACTGAAACCCAAATCCCCTTAGAGAACGGTATTGGCGTCCAGTCTCTCTGGGGGGCAGGGGGCGGGGCTGGATGGAGGGGGCGACAAGAAGGGTGCCCTGGGTGGAACAGAAAGAGGAGGCAGCTCAGAGGGGGCCCGCTAGAGAAAGCTGGGCTCCCCAGACCCAAGGGCACGGTGACCGCCGTGAGTGCATATGGGGTCTCTCCCTCCGCTCTCAGAGAAGGGGCTCTGCAGATGCAGGCCGTGGAGAGGGGGGAGCTGGGACGAGGGGTGTCGGTGCAGCAGGAGTCGCTCCTTGACTCTTGGATCTGCTCAGAAAGATGGTAGGGCCAGCCTTCCGCCAGAGGAGGGGAGCGGGCTCAGGCTGCTGGCCGGCGAAGCTCACACGCGTGACCTCGTGGAGAGAGCCCCGCGTGCGTGTGCTGCAGGATAGCTTGTGTTTCCAGATTTCTCCAGCAGGTCCATCAGTTCAAACCTCAACAAGCCACACAGAGCTCACTAGGTACCCTTTAAAGGGAACAAGGGATCCAAAATTACTCGGTATTATGTGGCATTTGTCCCTCTCTGTCAGACTTGCATCGCTTAGTATGATAGCATTATTTGGTTCTTTTTAATGGCTGAATAATATTCCATTGTGTGTATGTACCAGGAAAGTGAAACTCACTCAGTCGTGTCCGACTCTTTGTGAACCCATGAACTGTATAGTTCATGGAATTCTCCAGGCCAGAAAACTGGAGTGGGTAGCCGCTCCCTTCTCCAGGGCATCCTCCCAACCCAGGGAGTGAACCCAGGTTTCCTGTATTACAGGCAGATTCTTTACCAGCTGAGCCGCAAGGGAAGCCTTTATATGTGGATTCTAAAATAGAGCAAAACAAACGTACCTATGAAACAGACATAGACTCACATGCCTAGAGAACAGATTTGTGGGAGCCAAGGCGGGAGGTGGGGGCGGAACGGACTGGGAGTTTGGGGTTAGCAGAAGACGGGTGTGTATGGAATGGACGCCTAACGAGGTACTGCTGTGTAACTCAGGAAACTGTATTCAGTATCCTGTCATAAGCCATAGTGGAGAAGAATATTAAAACGGATATATGAATGTGTGAGTCACTTTGCTGTACAGTTGTAATTAACACAACATTGTAGATCAACTATATTTATAAGGAATAAATTTTTTAAACAGCTAAGTGTCTATCATGTACTCGTTGTGGGCAGGGAGCAGGGTCTTCCTGGTGCCCATGAGAACCCTGACGTGCAGATGACCAGGCAGGTTCTTCTTCATCTGCATGAGAGGCCTCACTCCTGGGTGCAGGGCTGGGCCAGCCTCATCCGCGCAGCCTCCAGCGTCATGACCCACAGCATTTGGGTGCCGGGAACTGCCTGCAGTATTTGGAAAGCTGAGAAAATTGTGATCAGCAAATGGGCTGAAAAATACGATGTGACATGAGGCCTCCCCGGGTGGATTCAGCAGTGTGGCTGCTGGAAGGGCAAGGTCACGTGACTTCTCCTACCCTCACCACTGACCGTTTTGCAGAAATAACCTCTATATTCACACATCCAGCCAGATCCCGGGGCATCCGCTCCTCTCACCGGACGCTGGATGTTGCCACTGGAAGGCAAGCCAGGCCTGGGTCCTGCAGCACGGGTTTCTGGACCTCTTCTTCAGGGGCCTTGGTGTGTCCTGGCGACATTTCTGCATGAATTATTCACAGGGAAGATGGCGGGGAGGAGAAGAACAGGGAATAAAGGAGAGAGAGGAAGAAAAGGGGAAGAAAGAGACCAGGCTGCTTCTTCCTGTTTTAATAGTAAATGGAGCGAGCCTTCCTGACAGTTGTTCCTTTTAAAATGAAATTATTAGACTGCGAATTGCAGGGGCTGGAGAGCAAATCAAACAAACAAACAAAAGATTATTTCTATTTCCTTGCTCGACGGTCTGTCCAAACCCATGAATACAATTGAGAGGCAGGGCCCCGGGAAAGCGGGGTTCACGTAATGCACACTGAGGCCCATTCCGTGCTGGCACAGAAGACTGAAAATAAGCAAGGCGAAAGGGGAAAACCTGTATAAGAGAGGATAATCTCCCTCCCGGAAGCACAGGGGAATTGCCCATACGGCAACAACCAGAGAAAAGTAAAGAAACAGCATCTTTAGGCAACGCGGGGCGGCCAGAGGTGTCAGCGGCAGCCTCGTCTGGCTCCAGCCTGACAGCTTGGAGGGGCAGGCGCCCCCTCCGCGTCCCTGGGAGACCCTCTCTTCCCCTTGCTGCTCCTCTGTCCTGCCTCGTCTCCTTCCCTTCCGCTCCCTGGCCAGCCTGTAATGTGTTTTTTTTCTCAGTGCTCACTCCGTAATGATCCCTGTCTCCCACAAAGGCCACAGTGTAAATGAGATATGACACCACTGCAGAGAGGCAGTGTTTAAATTGAAATATTATAGGAAGGGCAGCACACTGCAGACCTTTGATGTAACAGCCCCCGTCTCCAAGGGGAGCTGCGAATACAGAAGCCATGTCGGCTGCCCAGAGTTCATCGTCACTGCCAAGGGGGAAAGGCGAGAGCAGACACTGTCAATAAAAATAATTCCGACTGGGCCAGCGAAGACAGGCGCGAGCTCGCGGGGCTGGACGGGCGCCCCGATGGCCCCTGGCTCTGGGAAGCGAAGCCGAGGAGGACTCCAGTATTTAAACTAGACTAAAACACATTTACTAGGCGGGGCAAGGGGGGGAGCCGTGGTCTTTTTGCTGCTGTTGTTAGAAAAAGCAAACACATAAATCTAAGCTGTGAAGGAACTGACCCTGTATATTAAATGATAGAATTGTTTGAAAAGGACCTGTTAACTCTAAGTACGGAGAGGAACTCTGAGACGGTGAACATCTCCCATCGAGGAGCAGGGCCCCCACAACACAGTGTTTGTGCCTTTTGATTTCTTTTACAACATGCTGAAGATTGTTTTCAGTAAATATAACTGTGTTCAGCACTAAGAATATTCTTGCTGTGGATGACATGATCTTATACTAAAAAACCCCCAAAGAGTCCATGATTAAAAAAAAAAAAAAACTGTCACATTCAGTAAATGAATCCAGTGAAGTTGCAGAATATAAAGCCAACACACAAAGATCACTACATTTATATATACTGACAATAAGCAAATCAGAAACGAAATTTTTTCTAAAAATTCCATTTACAGTAACCTCTCCAAAATCAAGTACTTAGGAATTAATATAAAATATAAAATACTTGTACGTTGAAAACTACAAAACGTTGCTGAAAGAAATTAAAGATATGAATGGAAAGAAACACCTTGCTCATAGATTAGAAAACTTATTAAGATGCCAATTCTATCCAAAGCAACCTACAGATTCAGGAAAATTCCTATCAAAATCCAAAGTGTTTTACAGAATGAGAAAAATTTATTCTTAAATTCCCTATGGAATTTTAAGGGATGCTGAACTGCCAAAACGATCTTGAAAAAGAGTTACAAAGTTGGAAGTCCCACACGCCCTAATTTCAAAACTTACTGCAGAGCTACAGAAATCAAAACAGTGTGGTACTGGCATAAAAGCAAACACACAGACCAACAGAGAGCCCAGAAATAAGCCCTCAGGCATAAGGTCAAATGATTTGCAACAAGAGTGCCAAGCCATTCAACGAGGAGACGGAACTATTTTCACAGAACGGTGTCAGAGGAACTGGATGTGTAGTCGCTCAGTCATGTCTGACTCTTTGCGACCCTGTGGACTATAGCCCCCCAGGCTCCTCTGTCCATGGGGTTCTCCAGGCAGGAATANCAACAAGAGTGCCAAGCCATTCAACGAGGAGACGGAACTATTTTCACAGAACGGTGTCAGAGGAACTGGATGTGTAGTCGCTCAGTCATGTCTGACTCTTTGCGACCCTGTGGACTATAGCCCCCCAGGCTCCTCTGTCCATGGGGTTCTCCAGGCAGGAATACTGGAGTGGGTTGCCATTCCTTTATCCACATGCAAACCCCTCCCAAAATTGGACCTTTATCTTATACCATATACAAGAATAACTCACAGTGGGTCAAGGATCTCAGTGCAAGAACAATTATAAAGTTCTTAGGAGAAAAGCCGTGGGCAAAGCTTCATGACTTTGGACTTAGCGATGATCTATTGGATGTGACCCCAGAAGTACACATAACAAAGGAGAAAAAGTAGATGGTTTGGACTTCAAAACTTCAGTTCAGTTCAGTTCAGTCGCTCAGTCGTGTCCGACTCTTTGCAACCCCATGAATCACAGCACGCCAGGCCTACCTGTTCATCGCCATCTCCCAGAGTTCACTCAGACTCACGTCCATCGAGTCTGTGATGCCATCCAGCCATCTCATCCTCTGTCGTCCCCTTCTCCTCCTGCCCTCANGATGTGTAGTCGCTCAGTCATGTCTGACTCTTTGCGACCCTGTGGACTATAGCCCCCCAGGCTCCTCTGTCCATGGGGTTCTCCAGGCAGGAATACGGCAGTGGGTTGCCATTCCTTTATCCACATGCAAACCCCTCCCAAAATTGGACCTTTATCTTACACCATATACAAGAATAACTCACAGTGGGTCAAGGATCTCAGTGCAAGAACAACTATAAAGTTCTTAGGAGAAAAGCCATGGGCAAAGCTTCATGACTTTGGACTTAGCGATGATCTATTGGATATGACCCCAGAAGTACACATAACAAAGGAGAAAAAGTAGATGGTTTGGACTTCAGAACTTCAGTTCAGTTCAGTTCAGTCGCTCAGTCGTGTCCGACTCTTTGCAACCCCATGAATCACAGCACGCCAGGCCTACCTGTTCATCACCATCTCCCAGAGTTCACTCAGACTCACGTCCATCGAGTCTGTGATGCCATCCAGCCATCTCATCCTCTGTCGTCCCCTTCTCCTCCTGCCCTCAATCCCTCCCAGCATCAGAGTCTTTTCCAATGAGTCAACTCTTCGCATGAGGTGGCCAAAGTACTGGAGTTTCAGCTTTAGCATCATTCCTTCCAAAGAAATCCCAGGGCTGATCTTCAGAATGGACTGGTTGGATCTCCTTGCAGTCCAGGGGACTCTCCAGAGTCTTCTCCAAAACAACAGTTCAAAAGCATCTATTCTTTGGCGCTCAGCCTTCTTCACAGTGGAACTCTCACATCCATACATGACCACAGGAAAAACCATAGCCTTGACTAGACAGACCTTAGTCGGCAAAGTAATGTCTCTGCTTTCGAATATACTATCTAGGTTGGTCATAACATTTCTTCCAAGGAGTAAGCGTCTTCTAATTTCCTGGCTGCAGTCACCATCTGCAGTGATTCTGGAGCCCAAAAAATAAAGTCTGACACTGTTTCCACTGTTTCCCCATCTATTTCCCATGAAGTGATGGGACCGGATGCCATGATCTTTGTTTTCTGAATGTTGAGCTTTAAGCCAACTTTTCATTTTCCTCTTTCACTTTCATCGAGAGGCTTTCTAGCTCCTCTTCACTCTCTGCCATTGGGGTGGTGTCCTCTGCATCTGAGCTAAGTCATCAAAATGTAAAAACATTTGTGCATCAAAAGACACTGGCAGCAGAGTGGAAAGCCTCCCCACAGGACGGGAGACAGTACGCGCAGTACCTGATGTGTGAGCATATGAAGAGCTCCTCCAGCTTAGTAGCAATCAACCCAGTTAAAGATAGGCAAGAAGCTTAAGGAAGCATTTCACCAAAGACATGCAAACAGCCCTAGCACGTAAAAATATGCTCAGCAGCACTAATCACTAAAGAAATGGAGACAGAACCAGAGTGATACTGCATCACATGACCAGGATGGCTATTATGCAAAAACATAAAATAGAAACCCCTTGGTGAGGGTGTGGAGACAGTGGACCCCTGCACACTGCACGAGAGAGCATGAAGAGGAGGGCTGCACAGTGGCTCCTCTGAAAGCTAAGCCTGGGATTTCCACGTGATTCACGGTTCCATATCTGGGTTTACACCCAAAAGGAACAAAGTGGACACGTAAGTTGAGATGTGTGCTCTGTATGAGGGGAAAATTCACAGTTATGTGGAATCTTCCAAGAAGCGGTTTTTTGATGATTAGGAAAACGATTGTGAGCATATTTTTATGTTGCATGAGTTTCTTGTGTATCTTTGGAGAAACGTCTATTCAAGTCTTTGCCCATTTTTAGCCTGGATTTATCTCGGTTATTGCTTTGTATGGAGCAGGCAATGGCAGCCCACTCCAGAGTTCTTGCCTGGAGAATCCCAGGGACAGGGGAGCCTGGTGGGCTGCTGTCTATGGGGCCGCACAGAGTTGGGCACGCCTGGAGCGACTCAGCAGCAGCAGCAGGTGTAGGAGCATACTGTTATATTCCCTGAGTTTCTTGTGTATCTCTGGAGACACGTCTATTCAAGTCTTTGCCCGTTTTCAGCCTGGATCTATCTCGGTTATTGCCTTGCAGGAGTCCTTTCATGTTGCTGTTGTTCAGTCTCCAAGTCATGTCCAGCTCTTTGTGACCCATGGACTGCAGCACACCAGGCCTCCCTGTCTCTCACCATGTCTCAAGTTCATGTCCACTGAATCAATGAGGCCACCCAACCATCTTATCCTCTGTCACCTCCTTCTCTTCCTGCCTTCAATCATCCCCAGCATCAGAGTCTTTTTCAATGACCTGGCTCTTCGTGTCAGGTAGCCAAGGTATTGGAGCTTCGACTTCAGCATCAGCTCTTCCAATGAGTATTTAAGGTTGATTTCCATTAGGATTGATTATAGTTAAATAATAACACCTCATCAGATAGCATAAATATTTTCTCCCATGCTGTGAGCTGTTTCCAGTTGTAGGATACTTTGTCTTGCTTTATTGCAGAATTGAATGATTTAATGATCCAGATAACCACAATGGTGTGATTACGGACCTAGAGCCGGACATCCTGGAATGCAAAGTCAATGGGCCTTTGGAAGCATCACTATGAACAAAGCTAGTGGAGGTGATGGAATTCCAGCTGAGCTAGTTCAAGTCCTAAAAGGTGATGCTGTGAAAGTGCTGCACTCAATATATCAGCCCATTTGGAAAACTCAGTGGCCACAGGACTGGAAAAGATCAGTTTTCATTCCAATCCCAAACAAAGGCAATGCCAAAGAATGCTCAAACCACCTCACAATTGCACTCATCTCACACGCTAGTAAAGTAATGCTCAAAATTCTCCAAGCCAGGCTTCAATAGTACATGAAATGAGAACTTCCACATGTTCAAGCTGGATTTAGAAAGGGCAGAGGAACCAGAGATCAAATTGCCAACATCCATTGGATCATAGAAAGTAAGAGAGTTCCAGAAAAACATCTACTTCTGCTTCTTGACTACAGTAGAGCATTTGACTGTGTGGATCACAACAAACTGTGGAAAATTCTGAAAGAGATGGGAATACCAGACCACCTGACCTGCCTCTTGAGAAATCTGTGTGCAGGTCAGGAAGCAACAGTTAGAACTGGACATGGAACAGCAGACTGGTTCCCAATAGGAAAAGGCATACGTCAAGGCTGTATATAGTCACTCTGCTTATTTAACTGATATACAGAGTACATCATGCAAAATGCTGGGCTGGATGAAGCACAAGCTGGAATCAAGATTGCCAGGAGAAATATCAATAACTGCAGATATGCCCATGACACCACCCTTTTGGCAGAAAGTGTAGAGGAACTCAACAGCCTCTTGATGAAAGTGAAAGAGGAGAGTGAAAAAGTTGGCTTAAAACTCAACATTCAAAAAACTAAGATCATGGCATCTGGTCCCATCACTTCATGGCCAATAAATGGGGAAATAGTGGAAATAGTGACAGACTATTTTCTTGGGCTCCAAAATCACTGCAGATGGTGACTGCAGCCACAAAATTAGAAGATGCTTCTCTTTGGAAGAAAAGCTATGACCAACCTAGAGAGCATAGTTAAAAAGCAGAGACATTTGGCCAACAAATGTCTCTCTAGTCAAAGATATGGCTTTTCCAGTAGTCATGTATGGATGTGAGAGTTGGACTATAAAGAAAGCTGAGCACTAAAGAATTGATGCTTTTAAACTGTGGTGTTAGAGAAGACTCTTGAGAGTCCCTTGGACTGCAAGGAGTTCCAACCAGTCCATCCTTAAAGAAATCAGTCCTGAATATTCATTGGAAAGACTGATGCTGAAGATGAAGCTCCAAAACTTTGGCCACCTGATTCGAAGAACTGACTTCTTGGAAAAGACCCTGATTCTGGAAAAGAGTGAAGCCAGGAGGAGAAGGGGACAACAGAGGATGAGATGGTTGGATGACATCACTGATGCGATGTACATGAGTCTGAGCAAGCTCTGGGAGTTCTGATGGACAGGGAAGCCTGTTGTACTGCAGTCCACAGGGTAGCAAACAGCTGAACATGACTGAGAGGCTGAACTGTGCTGAGATATTAAATTACCTGACTCAAGTAAACCACTCAAGTCAGCACCTTCTTCCACAGGTAAAGGTACAGAGAGTTGAACAGATTCTTCAGGTGCCATGGTCAAGGTCACTGTAAAGTTGGAGTAAATTGAAACACCCAAATCAAAGCTTGATTTTCTCTCATAAGGTGGTAGGTCAAGTAAGGACCTACCTGAGAGTATCCCCAAGTATCCTGAGAGTGGATCCCAGATAAAGCACCTCTCCTGCTGTTGTTCACTGTGTGTTGAAGTAACAAGAGCAATAAACCCAGAATCCAGACTTTCAGTCTTATCTATGCCTGTTTCTGTCCTTAATTCTTTCATGCTAAAGAGAGAGAGAGAATGAGGCTAATCACTGAAACTCGGCACATTTCATGGGGGTGCTGAAAAAGTAACTTGAGATCATGGACAAAAAAGCACTTAAGAGTTTAAACAGGATGCACATGGGTTATTAGTTTTATTACTAAATGATGTATCTTGTCAGAAGGATGGTTGTTCAGTGTCTTTTTCTCTCCTAAATTATACCAAGAAAAAAAAGGAAAAAAGTTTATCAGAAGAATAAGCTGACCTTGTTCTCTTAGACGTTTGCGATCTGCCATCATGCTTCCCCTGAGCACTCGCACAGTAAAGAATCTGTACACAGTGCAGGAGACTTGGGTTCAATATCTGGGTTGGGAAGATCTCCTTTAGAAGAGAATGGCTACCCACTCCAGTCTTCTGGCCTGGAGAATCCTATGAACAGAGGAGCCTGGCAGGCTGCAGTTCATGGGGTCGCAAAGAGTCAGATGCAACTGAGCAATTTTCACCTTCACTTTACATAGGCTTAGACTCTTCGGTGTGGGCTGATGTCAGTTAATAGTAGGGAAAAGACACAAAGAACATTGTCAAAGTCTGTGTGCACTGTGGGCTGTTCTGCTTGGAGAGCCCTTTGATCCCGCCCTCTGATGAAGGAAGCGCGCACGAGTTTGAGGCCAGCAAAGACACTGATTCTATCACCCTCCATCCTGCCTGTGTCCCAGGCCGCTTCTGTTGGGACTTAGATTGGACTGGGGTCTTCACCGGGGGGTCTATACACCTCCCTTCCCACGCCCACCAGGCACCCTGCGGTGAGGACTGGGGGTGGGAACTCTGGCTCTCCTCCCCCCCACCTACTTTTGTTTTGACATATTGGGCATCAGATGAAGACATTTTACTTTTAAGTAAAGAGTTAAGCTGCTTTAGGCAGAAAAAGGTAGGGAGAAAGAGATTTAGGTGGTGATTGGGCTCTACCAGAGGCTGTCTGCTTCTCTGCTTGTAGGAAAGTCACCTTCTGAGCACTTGAGCATGACTGAAAGCAGAGGACGAAATTGGCATGAACCCAGAGCAGCCAAGTCTCTTCCCCGGCAGCCAGGCCTCCCTTCTCCTCCCCAGCACAAACCTGATCATGGTGGTTTAATCGCTCAGTCATGTCCGACTCTTGCAATCCCATGGACTGTAGCCTGCCAGGCTCCTCTGTCTGCGGGATTCTCCAGGGAGAATACTGCAGTGGGTTGCCATTTCCTCCTAAATACATACAATAAGCTGACCCAGTCCCAGGGTGACTGCTGTTCTCGGACTTAATACAAAGAGCAGTTCACTGGCTTATTTGGACTCGGGAAGGATGAAATCCCATTCTTCCAAAGGGAGTACCCTTTCCATTCCTGGGAAGATAGGTCATCAGCCAGCAAATCAGTTGGAACAGGCAGAAGATCCCATTTCTGAATCTTTCTAAATGATGGACCAGGATGCCGCTTGCTGGGTAGAGACGGCACACAGCCGCGGTTACTCAGGCATTGTGTTAGGGTGACTCACTGTCTCAGTTTCCCCAGAATGACGGGGGGTTCAAGAATGTGGCACCATCATTGAGAAAGCTGGGTGGCCCCAGGCAAACTGGGGCTGTTGCCAGGCCCCCACTGTGTCTCGTGGCTGCACGGCATCTCCTCTTTTCTCTTTTTCACTGAAGTATTAATGAGATAGGGGCTTCCCTGGTAGCCCAGTTGTTTAATCTGCCTGCAATTCAGGAGACACAGGTTCAGGCCCTGGGTAGCGAAGATCCCCTGAGAAGGAAATGGCAACCCACTCCAGTATGCTTGTCTGGAAAATTCCATGGACAGAGGAGCCTGGTGGACTACAGTCCACAGGGTTGTGAAGAGTCAGACATGACTTGGTGGCTAAATCACATAGGTGAGATAGAGGTGGTTAGATGGCGTCACCGGCTCAGTGGGCATGACTCTGGTGCCTGAATACCCACCCCCCCAGCAGCGCAGAGTCACAGTGCACCCAATACGCAGCAAAGTGACTCTGATGTAACCTTTTTTCTGTTTCAGATCCTTTTCCATCATAAGTTAGACATTAAATACAGTTCTGTGTGCTATACAGCTGCTGTTGTTCAGTCACTCAGTCTGGTCTGACTCTGTGACCCCATGGACTGCAGCACACCAGGCCTCCCTGTCCTTCGCCATCTCCCAGAGTTTTTCTCAAAGTCATGCCCACTGAGTCGATGACGTCATCCAGCCATCTCATCCTCTGTCATCCCGTTCTCCTGTTCTCAATCCCTCCCAGCATCAGGGTCTTTTCAGATGGGTCCTCCCTTCCCATCAGGTGGCCAAAGTACTGGAGTTTCAGCTTCAGCATCAGTCCTTCCAATGAATACTCAGGACTGATTCCCTTTAGGATTAACTGGTTTGATCTCCTTGCTGTCCAAGGGACTCTCAAGAGTCTTCTCCAACACCAGTTTAAAAGCATCAGTTCTTTGACAATTAGCCTTCTTTATGGTCTAACTCTCATCCATACATGACTCCTGAGAAAACCAGAGCCTTGACTAGACGGGCCTTTGTCAGTACAGCGGTGTCTCTGCTTTTTAATACGCTGTTTAGGTTTGTCGTAGCTCTCCTTCCAAGGAGCAAGCGTCTTAATTCACGGTTGCAATCACCATTTGCAGTGATTTTGGAGCCCAAGAAAAGAAAACCTGTGATTGCTTCCACTTTTTCCCCTTCTATTTGCCGTGAAGTGATGGGACTGGAAGCCATGATCTTAGTTTCTGAATGTTGAATTTTAAGCAGCTTTTTCACTCTCCTCTCTCACTTTCGTCAGGAGGCTCTTTAGTTCTGATGGTTATCACAATTTTAGACTTTTGTGCAAAACACTGGGTTTGTGAGTCTGAAGTTATTTGATCCCCTCTGGGAGAAAATCCATAGGTAGCATTAAATTTTCAAGGGAATTGATGGCTCAAAGCAAAGGTTAAAACAACCACACTCCATAAGGTTTGGAGTCCCCACCACTTTCGCACTAATCCTCAAACTCTTGTCATCAGTTAAACATGATTTGACAAAACAAAGCAGTGTCTGAGCTTCCCTTTCCCTCCAGCAGCAAGGACAAATCTCCACCTTTCCTCAGATCAGTATCGGTGCCATGGTACAGCCTATCTCATATTTTCTTTAGAACTTTCTGCAACGACTAAGATTAAAACCAACAAACCACACTGCACATTTTGGGTTTTACTTGGCTTTGAAGCCAGAAACTGTTCAACTCAAAAGCCATCTTTTGTTTTTACAAAGTCATTGGACATGCCTGTCCTTGGCCCTCCAAGAAACCTAGGCTTATTTATAAAACACATAATGCTTACCCTGAGACTCCAAAAGAGGAATTGAGCATAGAACGTGCTAATTTTGCCCATTCTCTGGGTAAATCCAGTACTAGTCAGAGACAATGGAACCCTATTATACACACATGGCTTTTCTCACCTCCAGTCTGCCATCAGTCTTATCTACTCAAAGATAAAACAAATCAGATCAAAGCTGAATGCATGAAGGATTTGTTGAAGGCTATTGTACTATCTAAATCAGGTGACATGGAAGCACGCTAAGTCATGTCCAACTCTGTGCAACCCTATGGACTGCGGCCCACCAGGCTCCTCTGTCCCTGCGATTCTCCAGGCAAGAGCACTGGAGTGGGCTGCCATTTTCTCCTCCAGGGGATCTTCCCCACCCAGGGATCAAACCCGAGTCTCCTGCGTCTCCTACTTCGGCTGGTGGGTTCTTTACCACTTGTAACACCTGGAAAACACAGAATCTGGTAACACACACTAAGCCTATTTAATAAGAGAGCGCAGAAACAAAGGTAAGTGGCATCTCGCTGGACAAATATGAATGTTTACCCCACGTATCATCCAGCACCCAAGCCACCGCTCACCCCAGACTCATAAACCAGCGGAACTGAGAGGAGGTTCAGAGATGAGCCATATTTATACCCTGGCAGTTTACAACTGTGTAAAGCGAGCCATGGAGAAGTGCAACAATTGTTTCCAACTCACAGGAAGATTACCGCTTCAGTTCTTTCTGGTAGACAGCCTTGCCGTTTGCTCCTCCTGCTGCCCCGCTGTGAGGACCTTATCAGTGACTTCCTTTCAGCTTTCTGACTCATCCGGATGTGTTGTGCTCACGCAAGCCACAGTCCGTGTAATGGGGGGTAAGTCAGAAACACGTCCCTACTGAAGATGTATTTTTGGAAGAGTCCTCTGTCTCTGAGCCTTATTCATGACGTTGATGCATAATGCTGTTCTTGACTCACACAGATAAGGCAGTCTGAGGGAAGAAGAAAAGAGAATCAGCTCCCCGCTGAGCCCTCGGAAACAAACACACCGACTGTGATGGGAACCACCGGATGCCCCATGGGGAAGACGGAGTGCTCACTGGTCACGACACTCAGAGCCGACAAGCACACAAACTGCCGTTGAGCTTGCAAAGTTCTCGGATGAAAGTTTCTGTGCTTGAAAGGAGCAGTCTGGGCCGGATCAGCGCTGGGTGATTTCGCTCCTGTCGTGGAAGGAGACCCCTGGGACTGTGGCCGTCCGCACCTGTAATGAGGCATTCCAAACCAGGGCAGCTAGCTGCAGCCTCACCTGTTTGCCAGCCCATCCACAGGCCGGAGAAATTCTCCAATTTAGCAAGCAAACTTAAGTCATTATTAGAAATGACAGGGAAACCTGATGAAATTGTACTTTCAATTGGAAAACAAAATTGCAATCAGACCAACATGATTTCCTCATGGTCTGACCATGCTAATGCCAGCCGAGACATGGGCAAATGTATTTAAAAGTCATAATGGAGCATTACCATGCGATCTCCTTTCACTGGCCCTTATTAATATAAAACTTCAATTTGCATGTAAATGTGGTCAACTTTCATATCATCAAAATACATGAGGCCTGGGAAAGTAATGAATTGAAGTTGGATGCAGCAATTACTGACGTTTATAAAGAATTTTAAAGAGGTCAGTCTAGCCTTGACTGAGAAAATGAGGAAATCAACAGGGAATATTGTCAATATAGCAACCGGGGGACTTGGAGTCAGTCCCAGGTGCTGGGAGCAAGATGCTGATTAATAGAGAGGGATGCAGGCGGCTCTCACCCAGAAGGGCTCAGCCAGACCCCCGGCCAGTGCAGCTCGGCATGAAAGGTTCCTGCTGGTCCTCTCTCCAGCCGCCTTGCGGTGCAACCCGGGGGGAATAGAGGGGCAAGTGTTTATGCGGCAGAGCAGAGCTGCAGGTTTAATTGGACTCGCTCTGCTTTCAGCTCTTTCAGAAGCTGATGTGCAGGTTAACCTTCCTCCCCACCGCAGCCACTCCAGAGCCGCGGGGTTTTAATGAGGCCCCCGCGTGATGGCTGCGCTGAGCGTTGACTTCATTGCTAAATCGAGTTAAACTGCCTCTGTGTGTTGTCATGGCAGTTTATAAGTTGCTTGATTTCTTTTTTTTTTTTTAAGCAGGAGATATTTATCCGGGTTGCATATTTCATAAATCTTCACCACATGGAGTGATCTGGGGAGATTTTCTTTGCCTCCTGGTACAAACACCTTCACAGGCAACATCCTCCCAAACATGCCCAGAAAAAACCAACGCAGAGAGGTCACTGCTGGCGGTGGTGTTCAGCTGCGCAGTCGTGCCTGGCTCTTGCAATGCCAGGGACTGTGGCCTGCTGGACTTCTCTGTCCATGGGATTCTCCAGGAAAGAATGTGGGGGTGGGTTGCCATTTCTTTCTCCGAATGATAGACATACCACTCTAATTTTGCCATGTTTTATTGCATGTAAAGCAGGTTCAAGGGTATCTCCTCTGAATGTGCCAGACATATGTGAACCACGCAACAGGACCAGTCAGGGCCTCTCACGGCGTCCAGGTGGAGAGAAATTCCATGGCCTCTTGAAGGAAAGAGATAGATGTGGAAACCTGGCCAGGCGCGTGGTCGTGGTGGGTTGCGTGCAGCTGCAGGGCTTGCAATTTCTCCATCTGCTCCTTCCGTATTCACATGCCACATCACTTCCTGTTTCAAGATTTTAGAGGCGTCGACAAGCCTGCTGTAAGTGCAGCCAGCACAGAATCACACAGATGCATGAGAGACCTGCATGCGCACCGGCTGCTTTCGTTCACGGTGCTCGGTTCAGGGGAGGCTGGCCTGCCTGGCCTGGCCTGTGCTCAGTTTGCCGGTTTCCCCGTCGGGCAGACAGGATCGCTTTTGCACCAAATTCCTCACTTGACATTTTGTAGTCTCCATGGGCTTTTCTTGAGAATGTACATAAATACAGACGCTCAGCTGCCTTTGGAGCTACACAAATATATATTTGCATTGACATGAGCATCTGCCAGCACGGAAGCCCGTCCAGATGCCATCACGTCAATGTTGCGAGCTGGCAATGGCAAGTCTTTGAATGGACAGTATGCAATGGCAGTGATCTAACTATCAGCCATGAAATTAAAAGACGCTTGCTCCTTGGAAGAAAAGCTATCACCAGCCTAGACAGCATATTAAAAAGCAGAGACATTACATTACCAACAAAGGTCCGTCTAGTCAAAGCTATGGTTTTTCCAGTGGTCATGTATGGATGTGAGAGTTGGACCATAAAGAAAGCTGAGTGCTGAAGAACTGATGGTTTTGAGCTGTGGTGTTGGAGAAGACTTTTGAGAGTCCTTGGACAACAAGGAGAGCCAACCAGTCCATCCTAAAGGAAATCAGTCCTGAATATTCACTGGAAGGACTGATGCTGAAGCAGAAACTCCAGTACTTTGACCACCAGATGCAAAGAACTGACTCATTGGAAAAGACCCTGATGCTGGGAAAGATTGACAGCAGGAGGAAAAGGGGATGACAGGGGATGAGATGGTTGGATGGCATCGCTGACTCGATGGACATGAGTTTGAGCAAGCTCTGGGAGTTGGTGATGGACAGGGAAGCCTGGCGTGAGGCAGTCCGTGGGGTCGCAAAGACTCAGACACGACTGAGCAACTGAGCTGAATTGAATTATCACCATTTGTTGCTATTTAGTCACTAAGTCACGTCCAACTCTTTGGCAATGCCATGGGCAGGCTCCTCTGTCCATGGGATTTTCCCAGCAAGGACACTTGAGTGGGCAGTCATCTCCTCCTCCAAGGGGTCTTCTCCCCCCAAGGAACTGAGCTCTCGTCTCCTTCACTGCCAGGCAGGTTCTTTACCACTGAGCCACCAGGGAAGCCCAGTTACCACCGTTTACCCGCCTGTAACTACCAGGAGTATTTTAAATGCTTTTAAGAAAGTGCTCTCCTTCCATTTAATAAGTAACGTTCCTCTCTCCCAAGAACTGCTACATGGCTGATGTCAGGGGCATTTCCTGAGCAGGGGAAAGTACAGCCATACTGGGAGCATCCTAGCCCAGACCTGGGATGCCTGTGTCTCAAGAGCCAGTGTTTTCCTAAGGCTTTAAGGCTAAATATGTGTGCTTCCCACACATGTCATCCCCTTCATGAGCTACATCATAATGCACTTCATACTGCAAATTTTTATTGAGATATAATTGACACGTAACAGTGTGTAAGGCGTACAGCATGCTGGTTTCATGCATTTATATGTTGCAATATGATCACAGCTGCGGCATTAGGTACTGTTTCTACCATGTCACATAATTCCCATTTCTCTCCTGTGGTGAGAACAATTCAAACGTAGTCGGCAGCTCTGGATGGTTTGCTGTGATCACTATGCTATACATTAGCACTCCAGAACCAGTTGCAAGTTTGTAGCCTTAAGTATCTTCTTCCCACTTCCCCCAGCTCCCAGCCCTTGGTAACCCGCATTCTGCTCTCTGTTTCTATGAGCTTGGCTCTTCTAGATTCGACTTATCAATGAACTCACAATATTTGTCTTTCCCTTTCTAACTTATCTCACTTAGTATAATGCCTTCAAGGTCTATCTGTTTTTGCAGATGGCAAAATTTCATTCTTTTTTATGGCTAGGTAGTAGTATGGTGTGTGTGTGTGTGTGTGTGTGTGTGGGTATGTGTGTGGTAGCTTTCAAAGGAAACTAAATGTTGCTTTCCATCGTGGCTGCACCAATTTACATTCCCAGCAGCAGCGGGTTATTTGGGTTATTTCTGTATATTGAGTTTTATGAGCTGTTTATAAATTTTGGATGCTTGCATGCTAAGTTGCTTCGGTCCTGTCCAACTGTTTGAGACCCTAATAGACTGCAGCTCACCAGGCTCCTCTCGCTATGGGATTCTTCAGGCAAGAATACTGGAGTGGGTTGCCATACCCTCCTCCAGGGGATCTTCCTGACCCAGGGATCAAACCCGAATCTCTTGTGTCTCCTGCATTGACAAGTGGGCTCCTTACAACTAGTGCCAGCTGGGAAGCCTATAAATTTTGAATATTAACCCCTTATCGTTGGCAAATATCTTGTTGCAGGCAGCCTGTGGTCTTTCTGCTTAGTAGGTGATTTCTTTTGCTCTGCAAAAGCTTTAAAGTATTTGTTTTTGTTTTTGCTTTTTTTTTTTTTTGCTTTTGTTTCCTTTGCTTTAGGAGGCAAACAAACAAACAACTACTGCTACAAATTATGTAAGGGTGTTGTGATGATGTTTTCATCTAAGAATTTCATGGTTTCCAGCCTTATATTTAGTTTTTTAAGCGCATTTTGAGTTTATTTTTGTACATGATATGAGAAAGTGTTATAAATTCATTTTTTACGTGTAGCTCTCCAGTTTTTCCAGCACCATTTATGAAAAGACCCGTCTTTTCTACATTGTCTATTCTTACCTCATTTGTTGTAGACTGACTGACCTTAAGTGTGTGGCTCTGTTTCTGGACTCTCTGTCCGGCACCGTTCACCTTTACGTCTGTTTCGGTGCCGATACTTTGATTATGTAGCTTTTGCAGTATAGTCTGAAGTCGGCAAGTGTAATTCCTCCAGCTCTGTTCTCTCTCAAGATTGTTTTGTCTATTCAGGGCCTTTTGTATTTCCACACAAAATTTTAAAATTCTTTGTTCTCTTTCTGTGGAAACTGCCGTTGGTATTTTGATAGAGACTGCCCTGAATCTGTAGGCTGCCTTGAGTAGCAAGGCCATGTTAGCAGTGGGAATTCTTCCAGTCCATGAGTGTGGTCTGTCTTTCCGTCTGTCTCTGTTGCCTCTGGTCTCTCTCATCAGGGTCTTGCAGATCTCTGAGTGCAGGTCTTATTTCCTCCTCAGGCAGGGTTATTTCTAGTATTTTTTGATGCACCTGTAAATAGGGTTGTCTCCCTAATGTCTCTTTCTTACGTCCTCTGACCTTTTGCTGTTGCCATAAAGAAATGCAACGGATTTGTGTATACTACTTTTGAATTTTTTCACTGAATTTACTGATGAACTCTAGCAGTTTTCTGGCAGCATCTTTAGGATTTTCTATGTATATACTCATGTCTTTTGCAAGCAGAAACAGTTTTACGTTTCCTTTCCAATTTGGATTTCTTTTTTTTTTTTCTTTCTCTGACTGCTGTGGCTAGGATTTCCAGTAATATGCTGAATAGAAGTGGCAAGAATGAACATCCTTGTCTTGTTCCTGTCCTTAGAGGAAATGCTTTCAACTTCTCACTGTTGAATATGATGCTAGCTACGGATATATCATATATGATCTTTATTCTGTTGAGGTATATTCCCTCTACAGGCTTCCCTGGTAGCTCAGCTGGTAAAGAATCTGCTTGCAATGCAGGAGACCTGGGTTCAATCCCTGTGTTGGGAAGATCCTCTGGAGGAGGTCATGGCAACCCACTCCAGTATTCTGGTCTAGAGAATCCCATAGACAGAGGAGCCTGGCTGACTAAGTCCCATGAAGCCACAGAGAGTCAGACACCGCTGAGTGACTAAGCGCATAGGCATATCCCCTCTATGCCCAATTTGTTGAAAGCGTTCATCATAAATGGATGCTGGATTTTGCCGAAAGCTTTTTCTGCATCTATTGAGATGGGCATATGGCTTTATCTTTAGTTTGTTAATATGGTTTATTACAGTGACTGATTTGTGTGTATTGAACTCTCCTTGCATCCCTGGAAAAATCCCCATACAATGATGGTGTCTAATCTCTTTAATGCATCATTGGATTTAATTTGCTAATGTTTTGTTGAGGATTTCTGCATCTGTGTTCATTAATGATATTGACCTGTGATTTTCTTTTTTTTTTTTTGTAATATCTTTTTCAGGATTTAGTATCAGGGTGATCTTGGCCTCGTAGAATGAATGTGTTCCTCCCCCTGCAACTTTTTGAAATACCTTGAGAAGAATAAGTGTTAATTTTTCTCCAAATTGTTGCTAGAATTCACCTGTGAAGCCATTTAGTCCTGGGCCTTTGTTTGTTGGGAATTTTTAAATTACTAACTCAATGCCATTGCTGGTAATGGTGTCCATTTATAATTTCTGTTTCTTTCTGGTTCATTCTTAGGAGAATGTACATTTCTAGGAATTCATCCATTTCTTCTGGGTTGTCCATTTTATTGACATATATTACAGTTTCTTTGCAGTAATTTAGGACCTTCTGTAGTTCTGTAGTGTTGGTTGTAACTTTTCCATTTTCATTTCTGATTTTGCCAGTTTGGGCCCACTCTATGTTTTACTGATGAGGCCAAAAGTTTACCAGCTTTATCTTGTTAAAAAACCAGCTCTTAGTTTCATTGACATTTTCAGTTTTTTAAGTATGTATTTCTCTTATTTCTGCTCTAGGCTCTATGATTTCTGTCCTTCTCTTACTTTGGGTTTTGTTTGTTCTTCTTTTTCTGATTCCTTTAGATGTAAGGCTAATTTGTGTATTGGAAGTGTTTCCTGAAAGCACTCACACATCACACATCACATCACACATCACCGATCACTAGAGCTTTAAGTCGTGGAGTGCCCGCTGTGTGGGCTGCATGGGTTCTTCTCTTACGGTGGACACAGCTGGCCTGGCCCAGGGCATCCTGAAGCTGGTGTTGGCCCACTGGTGGTGGGGACCAAGGCCCACTGGTCCCAGGGCTGGCGCTGGCCTGCTGGTGGGTGGAATGGGTCCTGGCACAGCAGGCTGTGGGTTTGTGGTTGTCCCGGAGCTGGTGTCCACCTGCTGGAGGCTGAGGCGGGGGCCCAGGGCTTCTGGGGCTGGGCCTGTCCACTGGTGAGCAGAGCTGGGTCCCAGAGTCTCGGCAGCTAGAACCACAGGGATCCCAGGCCCAGTGCCTCCACGCTGGTATGTGGGGCCAGGGCCTGGGCACTCCGTGGGTGAGGCTGCGTCCAGGGGCATCTGTGGGCTCAGGGGGCCTTAAGGCTGTCTGTCGGCTGGTGGGTGAGGCTGTGCCCCTGACCAGTTAGTTGCTTGGCCAGTACTGGTTCCTATGGCCTGGTGGACATGGACAGGGCCGGGTCCTGAAGCTCACAGGCTACAGGGAGGATTCCAGAATTGCTCGTGCTGGCACCTGCGTCCATGCAGTAGAAGGGGCTCCCCAAAGGCTGCTGCAGTGTCTGTGCCCCCAGGGTGACCTGCCGTTGCCTCCTTCCCTCCACGAGGATCTATGAGATCAGCAGGGGATCTGGGCCAGGCTTCTCTTGAATCACTGCTTCTGCCCCGGGGTCACAGAACGGGTGAGATTTTGTGCATGCCCTTTAGGAGTGGAGTCTCTCACAGCCTTCTAGGTGTCCCCAGCGTAAGCCCACTGGCCTTGAAAGCCAAGTGTTCTGGGGTCTCCTCCTCCCGGTGCAGGAATCCCAGGCTGGGGAGCCTGACGTGGGGGTTAGGCCCCTCACTTCTTGGGCAGAACTTCTGCAGTTTAATTAGACCCCTGTCTGCATGCTCAGTTGCTCAGTTGTGTCTGACTCTCTGCACCTCCATGGGCTGTAGCCCACCAGGTGCCTCTACCCATGGGATTTTTCCAGGCAAAAATACTGGAGTGAGTTGCCGTTTCTTTCTCCAGGGAAATCTTCCCAACCCAGGGATCAAACTCGAGTCCGACATCTCCTGCATCGGTAGATGGGTTCTTTACCACAAGTGCCACCTGGGAAGCTTTTTCCCATCTGTGGGTCTTGACTATATCATGACCCCACCCCTATGGTTCCTTCTCTACGTCTTCAGTTGTAGAAGATTCTTTCTGGGAGATTCTGATCTTTTCCATCAAGAGTTGTTCTGTGAATCGTTATAACTTTGACGTGAGAGGGTGTGAGTTCAGGGTCTTTCTATTCTGCCATCCTGTCTTATCTTCTTAATAACAGTCATCCTAACAATGAAGGCCACTCAAAGGCCTCACTGTTCCTTCAAACCTCACTACCCAACCCAGCCCCCACCTAGGCGCTTCTGGACACCCAGGAATCCTGCCCTCCTTGAATACATTTAATTTGATTTTAAAATGTATAATATATAATTTTAAAATACAGAAAAAATTTTAATGTTGAATGTGTCTGCCTTCCTTAGACTGTTAGTTATTGCTTTTCTTGTCTGGTTGCCTTTTCTCGTCCACATCGATTGCCATAGTGTGTAAAGTTGGAACTCATAAAATCATTTTTCTACACTGAAGAATTCATGGCTGATGCTAAAGATCAGTTGGAAGAGGAAAAATGCAGGAAAATGTAATCATTAGGAGAATCAAAATGTAATCATTAGGAGAATCAGATTGACTGGAAAGATCGTTGGATTTCTGTAACTCTTTGGGTTTTTCTCCTTCTGTAAAAAAAGTCTAATTGTTAATGCTACTAACTCAAATAAGTCACTCGATCAATTGCACTGTTGTAAGAAAGCAAAAATCTTCTGTTTGTAGATAGAAAATACTTCGTTAAGTTAAACAAGTTAATTCACGCCACTCCCGCAATTCCGAGTTATCTGCCACATTCTCAATTCTTTCATGTTTCTGTAGAATCAGTGCCACAGTTTTCCAGGAGTAGTTGGGGCAACAGAGAGGCATGCTGGCTGTGTGTCTCCCTTTGGAGGGAGTTCATAGCTGCTAAAACCCGCGTTCCTGATGATCGCTTGTCTCGGCCTCCTCTATGCCAAGTGTGGCATATGCCACGGGGTGGAGTGAAGTTCTGCCCCTCCATCCGTGATAAAGTAGAAGTTTAGAGGCAAAACGCTTGCTGGAGACCCCAGTGGGGACAAGTCGGTCAGCCGGATGGAGGCACCGCAAACACTTGGTCTGCTGCTTCGCTCCAACTCGGCTCTTCATAATCGAAGCGGACAGCCACCCCACCCACCTTAGCTCCCTCCCACCAGCACCCCTGTTTCTGGGGCGCAGCTCATAGACGGCAGGGCCGCCCTGCACACGGACCACTGACCAGCCAAACGGATGCTGCCTGATACCAGAGCTCGCATCCCTTTGGTCGCTAGCTGGTGAGGAGGTCCTGCTGAGTAAAACGGGGCATCCAGGTCCTCATAACAGGGGCAGTGAAAGTCGCTCAGTCGCCTGGCACTCTTTGCGATGCCCTGGAGTGTAGCCTGCCAGGCTCCTCTGTCCATGGAATTCTCCGGCCACAGTACTGGAGTGGGTGGCTGTTCCCTTCTCCAGGGGATCTTCCCGACTCAGGGATCTAACCAGGGTCTCCTGCATTGCAGGCGGATTCTTTACCAGCTGAGCCACCAGAGAAGCGTGGGCGGGGCATGCCTCCAGTTGAAACAAATAAATAAGATTAAAAATAATAAGAGCAATTAAAAAATTAAGAAGCACTCATCCGAAAAGTAAAACCATTATTTAGCAGCCAGAAACCATTTGTTTTGGTTGATAATATTATGTTAATTCTGAGTTTAGATAAGGTCTGCTGAAAGGCTTTGTTTCTTTTTCTTCTTAATACTAGTGACCTGTTTTTAAATATGTTTATGCTCCTCAATAGGCTTCCCTGGTGGCTCAAACAGTAAAGAATCGACCTGCAGTGCAGGAAACATGAGTTCGATCCCTGAGTTGGGAAGATCCCCTGGAGAAGGGAATGGCAACACAGTCCAGTATTCTTGCCTGGAGAGTTCCATGGACAGAGGAGCCTGGTGGGCAACACTCCACGGGGTCACAAAGAGTCAGACACGGCTGAGCGCCTCACACTTCCACCTTCACTCTGCTTTCTGTCCAAGCGAATGAGTGCCCTGAGGATCACCTTATCCCCCAGACGGAAACTGAGGTCATATCAACCGTCTACATGCTATTTTTCCAGGGAAATAAAACCTTTAACGACTAATGTTCCCAGATTGTTTCCGCCTGTATTGAGAATGACTCGCTTCACATGGTCGGCCTGGGGAGGGCAAGGGACACCCCAGACCCTCCTTTTGGAGGACCTTGTTCGTACTGGCCTAGAGGAGGAGGCTCCTCTACCCGCCCCACCAAGCTCCCTGTCATTAGAGTCCAAAGCATACCCGAGGAATGGGTTCCTCCCAGGAGGAAGCCCAATCCCAACCACCACTTCCTCCTTCTCCTCAAATTTTCCTGGGCTGAGTGATTTCCAAGATTTCCCAAAGACCTTTCTTAGCTTGTAATCACTCCTTTGTGTCTTCTCTGAGGGCACCATAGTCTCTGCTCAGCTGAGAGAAGAAAGTTAGAAAAGTACTATGATAGCTCTCTCTGCTTATTTAAAGACCTCTGGATGGAAAGAGGAAATATACTTATTTTATGACAGAAAGACAACCAACGGGTGACTTTCTATTTGTCCCCTCTTTTATGTATATCAGTAATGGGTGGAAATTATAAAATGACATATTTTAACAGGATGAAAGGAAGACACATTTGATAGTGTCAAATTATGCTGAAATAAAATATGCTGAGTGGCCCAGGAGGCTAGAAAGTTTCCAGTAGAAATTGGGTGACTTTCAGAGAATGGTTCAGGACTGAGACATCCACCTCCCTGGGATGCTGGGATTATAATCTGCTTGAAACTCAGAGGATTGGACGCCCAAGGCTACGCCCCTTCCAGGGTGGCCAATCACCTACTTACAACAAAGGCAAGCCCCGCCCCTGGGAGGAGTCTGAGGGCCCCGGGTCCAGTCTGAGGCCTCGGGACCTCAGCTTGCTCTGCGGAGCAGGTGCTTCTGCCCAGACTGGCCTTCATCCATGCTCCCCAGTGACCCGGCCAGCGGCCCGGCTCGGCAGGTGACATCTGCACACAGCCCTGCCAGCCTGGGGTCTCCAAGGAGCTGAGACAGCCCCTCTAGATACTTACTGCTTGTGAGTGTTTATAATCTTCCCGATTCTTCTATCCAGGTGAGAAACACAAGTCACCAGTTAGTCCTCACCTGCTCCTGGCGTGTAAGCATGGAACAGGCGATGGTCACTGCGGCCCTCAGGTCCACACTCCCCACGTCATGTTCTCAGGGGCTTCTGGGAAGCCACAGGAGACTGCCCTGGAGTAAGCCCACAGGTGGGAAGCCAGCGTAAATACAGATAGAACCCTTTTAGGAACCACCGGCACATCCTACATAGGTCAGGAGCCACATTCTCCTGACCAGCGGCCTCTGAGTTCCAGCCACCACGTCGATGTTACCAGAAGAGGGGACTGCAGACAACGCTCCTCTGCCTGGAGGATGGGGGGAGGCTGGCTCTGGCCGTGGGTCAGTTAGGCCATTTCGCTAAAACCTGGAGCTAATGAATGAGACCAGGATACAGACCTGAGCCCCTTATGGCCAATTAATTCTGAGCAAAGCGAAAAAAAAGCCCTCCATTCCCTGGTCAAAAACTACTCTCTTGAATGCAGTTAGCAAGTCCATAAATGTGTGAGGCTGACCCCAAAGGGAAACAGAGGGAAAGAGCAGGGAAAGTTCAGTGCTCGATGCCTTCCCATCCCGGGAGAGCCGCCGACGGCCGCAAGCTGCTTCTGCAGGCTGGGGCAGCCGTGCTGTCAGGATGACGGGGAGGAGCCTCCCCCGCCAGAGAGAGATGCTGGGTTCTGTCAGGTCCGGGTGTTTCAGCAAGAAGCGGCTTTGGAGATGCTATTTCTAAACCTTTGGCTTTCTCGAGCCACTGATTCCACTGCTCTGTTGGCTTCCCACGATATAAACAGGGACTTGGGGATGAAACTTTGCTTTTATCCGCCCACCGTTACACAGAATCAGATTACTTTTAGCTTTAGAAGGAACCACAGAGGCAACCCCTTTCAGCAAACCCACTCAAGCTTAATCTGCCTGGAGAAAGGCAATTGCCCAACTCTACTCCAGGACAGGAAGGCAGGATCTGCTGTCCTGGAAACTGCTAGAAAGCTCTGCCTAATTCAGAAAATCTCATAGCTCGTATGCTTGGGTGTCCTTCTGTGGATTAATTTTACATGTTGTTGTTCATTTGCTAAGATGTGTCTCTTTGTGGACTTCAGGACACCAGGCTTACCTGTCCTTCACTGTCTTCCAGAGTTTGCTCAAACTCATGTCCATTGAATCAGTGATGCCATCCAATCTTATCCTCTGTTGCCATGATGCTGGGAAAGATTGAGGGTAGGAGGAGAAGGGGCTGACAGAAGATGAGAATCTTACATGTCAAATCTACAAATGGAAACAGAACTTTCATTTCACGAAAGACACCCTAGAATGCCTCTACAGCCCCCTCTTCTCAGGGCACTTGCTTCCCCAAACCCTATGTCTACCCATCTCCAAGGACCTTCCAACACGGAAGACACACGACCTCAGCTCTAGCAGGACCTCTGAGTCTCATCACACATAGTGGGTTCAACATAGAGTCTCCCTGTGCAAGTGGACCCGTGGTGATGCCTACAAAGTCCTCAGATATTTCCCCTCCTTCTGTCCGCATGTTCGTCTCCATCCACGAGGGCGCAGATCACGTTAGGAAACTGGGACTCAAGACTTAACTCTTTAATCTCCACAGACCTCCAGGAAAATTGTATCAGGCTTTAACTACACACTTAACTGCAGCTCAGTGTTGGGTTGAAGACATGCTAGGGATCAAGCTTCAAGACATAGTTTTCATGAAATTCACATGAAGCTTGTGTGTTCTAAACTGACAGATTCATAGCTATATATGTGTACATACATATGCTTTCTAACTACATAAGCATATTTCTAACTATAAGTTATATATAAACTTTTAAGGATTTAAATATTAATAATAGTCAACATACGTAAGGCAAATCTGTTAAATGAATTGCCCCTAAGATTTTAAGTGGCCTACAAATGACTGTGAGGGCTTGAAAACCCAGTATTTGGAGGCTGGATGAATCACGAGCTGGAATCAAGATTGCTGGGAGAAATATCAGCCACCTCAGATGGACAGGGGTATTGCGTCTTGGTTCTCTATTTAGACAAGCAGTGTTCTGTGGCCGTCCATGACATGCACACTGAAACAGGCCTGGGCAGGATCGAGCCCTAGGCTGGTCCTGCACGGCCCGCTTCCCTCCTGCTTGCTTGCTTCAACTCCGCCTTCCTGCAGAGCACAACCCATCAAGGGGCGCACTTCCCTAAACCAGACTCAAGCTACCTGGTTTTTCAGTTTCTCCAGAGAAAGGATGATTTCTGCCTTGCTTTCACACAGCCAGTGGAGACCACTACAGTGATATTTCCCATAAGGACAGCTTGCTGCAAGGTACTTTATGATCCGTGAACCCACGCAGAGAAGCAACATGCTTCAAAGATGCCCCTTGTTCCCCCGAATGGGCAGCGCAACTCATGCCCACTCTCTGTCTAGACTCTGGATTCCGGGAAGGCACAGAGCACGTACTTTCACCCTTCAGTCCCAATTCTTGGCAAAATACGAAACTTTTGATAAATACTGTTTAATGAACTAGCCAATAACTGGTCCCCTATTTTCTCACCTGAAGCCTATGAGGTCACGGGAGATAAAGACGCAATAATAGCAGGCTTCTATCCCTGTCTCCACCTGGGGTTCTCTCCAGGACGTCACTGTCCACATCCTCGAGCACTGGACTCCTCTCTAGGATTTTCACAGAACTCCCAGAGGGACCGAGAGCTCCTCAGAGAAACAGAGAGCATTTCTTTCTTCCTCATAGCACATCTCCCCCGCAAGAAGCACCATCCGTTTATCCCGTCTGTAATATGGTAAGATGCGATGGCATCCAAGTCCCTCTGGAGCAGAACTTCCGTCTAAAAGGTACTGAAGGGAATTAAGAAGCCAGTGATCTTGAGCCAAGTATTTATCCTTTATGAGGTGACATGAAACGAGGCAGACAGTGATGGAATTAGTTAGAAAAGAAACTTATTTTTACAAGAAAATTACTCAAGCTGCAGATATTTTAACTGTGAGTGGTTAAGCTCAAGATGTGCCGTTCCCTTACTCTGGTGGGTGAGTGCAGAGCATAGCTCGCGGCAGCCCAGGAGGTGGTGTCACCTGACTTTGGCCCGCCTTCTCCCCTCGGAGGGGACGACCATCAGCTGTGCAGAATAGATGCTCTCATTTTGACTTTGTGCACAGCAAGTGTTTACTGAATGAATGGATAAGAATTTTTAAGCTACGTAAATATCACTTCAAAACCTTTTTGTTGTATCATACCCATGATTCAAAATAAAGTGTGACATCTGTCCAAATAATTTCAAAGCATTGCTTTTTTTTAAACAGTAAAATATCATGTGTTTATGCTGATTCTGAAGATGATCTGTTTCTCAGACATCAATATGAGGAACATTAAATGATCACATCTGGGACTCTCACAAGTATGAATACTTAAAATAGCTTTTTTGAGCTTTCACTTGACATTCAGTAAATAAAACCTCACTTTATGCTTCGTTTGCTTAAAATTAAGAGTCACAGGGATTCTTGCCAAGCAAGAACTTGTTGATTGAATTCGAATCCAGCCTCTAAGAGGTGTCTACATAATCCCACTACTGTTTCTCCATCAGCCTCCTTCTCTGGGGACTTCAGTTTGTCCATCAGCTTCCTTCTCTGGGGACAATCTTGCCTACAAGATGGAGAGGTGACCTCTTTTGGTGGTGAGTAGACTAAGATCATGGCATCCGGTCCTAACACTTCATGGCAAACAGATGGGGAAACAGTGGAAACAGTGGCTGACTTTATTTTTCTGGGCTCCAAAATCACTGCAGATGGTGACTGAAGCCATGAAATTAAAAGACGCTTACTCCTTGGAAGGAAAGTTATGACCAACCTAGACAGCATATTAAAAAGCAGAAACATTGCTTTGCCAATAAAGGTCCATCTAGTCAAGGCTATGATTTTTCCAGTGATCATGTATGCATGTGAGAGTTGGACCATCAGGAAAGCTGAGCATTGAAGAATTCATGCTTTTGGACTGTGTTGTTGGAGGAGACTCTTGAGAGTCCCTGGGACTGCAAGGACATTCAATTAGTCCATCCTAAAGGAGATCAGTCCTGGGTGTTCATTGGAAGGACTGATGTTGAAGCTGAAACTCCAATCCTTTGGCCACCTGATGCAAAGAGCTGACTCATTTGAAAAGACTCTGATGCTGGGAGGGATTGGGGGCAGGAGGAGAAGGGGATGACAGAGGATGAGATGGTTGGATGGCACCACCGATTCAGTGGACATGGGTTTTGGGTGGACTCCAGGAGTTGGTGATGGACAGAGAGGCCTGGCGTGTTGTGGTTCGTGGGGTCACAAAGAGTCAGACACGACTGAGCTACTGAATTGAACTGAGACTTGAAAGAAGACATCTCCCAGCCATACTGGGGTAGCTGGTCTACCTTGGACCTGATGAAACGCCACCTGGACAGCCTGCCAGTGCTGCACCAGCATACTAATATGTTTGCTAAACTGATCAATAGGAAGATTGATAAGTCCTCTACTTGGTTAAGTTAATCTTCTTATTGATCAGCTCAGCCAACATATTGCTTCTCTTGGGCAGCCTCCTCCCCAGCTTCTCCCTCCACCTCGCCGCCCCGGTTGTCTGATGCCATCAGGAAGAGAAATAGAGCAACGTCTTCCACATTAAATGCTTCCATTACATCGGGGCCGTCTTTGCCAGCAACACATATCTCTTGGAGCAGAGGATTTATGCCTGGTAGGGGCCTGACTAATTTTTCTGTGGGTGTTAGAATATTGATAATGATCTGGGCTTCTTGTCGCTCGTAGATTTTAAATTAATAAGAGTCACAAATGGAAGGCAATAAGTGCTTCTCCCGTTACAGCGCCCAGAGCAAAGATCTTAAAAAAATAAGACTACAAACAAAGCTGAAACAAGGCTCACACCCAATCTCCTCCTGTGTTGTCCTTTTTCATATTGAAGAGGGATAAAAAGAAGGGTGGCTAGAAAGTGATCACATCAAATGGAAAGGAGCCAGCCCCAGGAGAGGAGGGAAAACAGGGAAGCGCTCAGCAAGGAGGCTCAGTCTGATTCGGGGCAACACCTTCACTCCATGTCCACACTCCCACCAGGTGACTGGGGACAAGTCACTCACCTCCGTCGCCTTGGCCAACCCCTCTGCGACCTTGGACAGTGACAGTGGCCTGTGCCCCTGGATGTTGTGAGGATGGATGACAGCAGGCTTCCAAAAGGCCCCACAGCAGAGAAAACCCGAGGCTGGAAACAGAAGCGCTGCAGTCGGGGGGATGAAGGGCGGCGAGCGCCCCGGGGCTGTCAGAGCCCAGAAAGGGTGGGTCACCTGCCGGCCCAGGTGTGACGAGGGGCCAGCGCCGGGGGTCCTGGGGCCTCCGCGGAATTTGAGGAAGGGGGCAGGGTAGCGCTCTGAGAAGTCTTAAGGGCTTTGAAAAGCATGTGGCAAAGCTGGTGTTTTAACAAAAGAAGGTCCACGGAGAACAACACAGGGCCACGGAGTAGTGAGATTGGATGAGACCAGCCCCCAGCCACAGGCGGCCCCGCTGGGCTGGGGTACTGGCCAAGTCAGCTGCCTCTGCTGGGTGAGTGAGTTCACAGCCTCCCGGAGGGGAGAGTAGAGCTTGGGGAAAGAGGTCCCCATGCTGGGGAAATTATTGTGTTCTGTGTGGGCGTGTCAGTCACTAAGTCATGTCCGAGTCTTTGTGACCCCACGGACCATACCCCACCAGGCTCCTCTGTTCATGGAACTTCCCCAGCAAGAATGCTGGAGTGGGGAGACATTCCCTCCTCCAGGGGATCTTCCTGATCCAGGGGCTGAACCCAGGTCTCTTGCATTGCAGGCAGATTCTTTACCGTCTGAGCCACGAGGGAAGTCAGGGGGCCAGCTAAACGCAGAACCTCTGGACTTTAAGCGCTTAGGGAAAATGCTTAGTCAGCAAACAAGAGTCGGTTCATCAACTCCCTGAAGCCCTCTCCCAGGACGCCCCCCTCAGGCCGCTCAGTTCTCTCCTTCCGCCCCCCCAGCAGGTGGGCTTTGTCCGCCGTGGCCCTCCTGGAAGGCAGGTGCCTTAACCACACGAGAACGCATCTCAGGAATCTCAGCATCTTGGTAACAGGGCTCTGCGCCTTTTTCATCTTTGGTTCCCTAGCTTTTCCCAGCACCCAGAGTGCTCATCAGCAAGCTTTTGCTGAATGATGTTCAAATAAAAGCAAGCCAGACGTAGCCCCAAAAGGTCTCCTTTTCCACGATCACTGGGTGGCCAACGTGAGGTCGGCTTTCTAGAGTTGCTTTTCTAGGATTAGGTAGCGATGTGTTGGCTGCTGTAGAGGCTGCTGCGGCTCAGGACCACCTCTCGCGGTTCATGCCAGGGCACGTTGCTGAGTCAGCGTGTATTCCAACACACATGTGTGAGGAAGGCCACCCTCCCCCCGATCCCACGGGTCAGGGAGGCTTTACGCTGTGCCTTAGAGCTGACCAAGGAGCCCCGGTTAGAAATTCTGCCTTGGACCATGTAAGTGAATGTTCCAAAGTGAGATCCAGAGGTTTGATGAAACAGAGAAGTTCCTCAGCTCTGGGGTGCTCTTTCGAGGGATGAATATAGATTTCTTTAAGCGGGGGAAAAAACTTCATGTCATCAATTAGGATGGAGGCCGAAGCAGGAGCCTGGGGACAGAGCTGCAGGGATTCATCCCTCCAAATGGAAGGCTGAACTGCCTGGGGCCCTGGTGGCTGGCGGAGTGCTGCCAGCTTCAGCATCCAGACGACTTCATCCCACCATGCTCAGATCGGCGAGTGCTGATCTTTCTGCCGCGGCAGGAACTGAGCAAGCACTGAGAACAAGTTTCCTGCCACCTGTATCAGATTAAAAGGCAGACTCGACGAGCCGGAGTCTGAAGGCTCTGTGAGCCGCCTTGTGGGGTCAGTGACGTCCAGAGACGTCCGCCTGCCAGGAGCCTCGGACACGCAGACAGAGGAGCCGCGTCCAACACCAGTGACCGCTGAAGACCTGGGCCACCTCCGCCTTTCGCGGGGATGGGGCCAAGCAGAGCGAGGTGTTTAAGCCTGATTCTGGCCATACAGCCCTGATTCCTTTGCCACTCCTTTTGAGTGACAGGAAGGTAGCTACATCCCTTTCATTTCTGCAAGTTAACTGAGGTTTCTGCATTTCTTGCTGCAAAGAAAAAAAATGTCCTCTTTTTAGCACTCTGGGATGTCTCTCTGCACACCATTTGCAACCGAGAGCCTGAGCGTTCTTCCTTTTTACTTGTCTTTTGTGACATATCAATACTTTCTTCTGAATCTAAGAAATCCCTAGTGGACCAGAAGTGGAAAAAAAAAATTAAAAAGGAAGGGGAAAAAATCCTCCCTTTACTGTCAAGAGAAAAAGAATTCTAAATCTTTCCAGGGCAAGTACTGGATATGATCCTCTTACTTCACCTTTGGATAAATTCTCACTTCAAGCAAAACTATTTTCCTTTGAAATTGCTGTTAGGCAGACACATACCAAAATCACTCAAAAGGAATGTTTTGCATCGGAATAAGGTGATGCATTTAATGTATTCTGACAGTTGTCAACATGCCGGACTCGAAGATCCTTTCATTTCCCTGTGTTGCTCTTTCTATATATTGGCCCCGGACCCCTGTCCTTAATTAGTACCTCATCTTAGATCAATGGTTCTCCACCTTGGATGACCTTGCCACCCCCAGGGGACATGTGGCTGTGTCTGAAGACACTTGGGTTTGTCACACGGGGAGGAAGAGGTAGGTAGCAGTGTGCCCTTGAGTGACTGAAGCATTCTGCCTTAGGGCAGAAGTAACGGGCAAGTGTGTTCATAGTCATCTGGGACCTTGTGAAATGAAGAGCTTGGCATCCTAAGCTAAGCAGTCCACAGCTAGCTTCTGCCGTAGTTCAGCGGGGAGCCTGTGGCCCCCACTGCCCCCAGCACCATGGACACTGAGTCAGGGGTCTTTCCCTGTATTCCCAAGCCACGTCTGCATTCTTCGGCCTGCCTGGGGTCCAGCGTCTGTCCTCTCTCTAAAGCACGTGGTTGTTGAGACGAGGAGCCTAGCCTTAGTCATTATCGCTTCCCCAGAAGCAGGGTTTTGCAGGATGAGCTGACTCACTAAGAGGCCCCTTCCCTCCACGCTCACCCTGAGTGGACCACGCATCCAGGCAAAGGGCTTCGTGGGCCCATGACCCAGCTATTCTTTCTGCCACACCCATCCATCTACTCAGATGCCTCATGACATCAGAGACTCTTCAGACCTCTAGAAACATTTATCCAAGCATCGTTATGAATAGATACCCGGGCTTCCCCCGGGGCGCTAGTGGTAAAGAACCCACCTGCCAACGCGGTGGAGGAGGGAGACGCGGATGTGGTTCCGGGGCCGGGAAGGTCCCCTGGAGGAGGGCACGGCCGCCCACTCCAGTATTCTTGCTGGAGAGTCCCATGGACAGAGGAGCCGGGTGGGCTGCAGTCCATAGGGTCACGTTGCACAACTTCACACACATGAACCCAACACACAGGACAGAAAACACAGCCGCTCTTGCCCCACGTAATACAGGAAGAAACTCCCAGATTCTGAGAGTCCTCCCTTAGGTTGCCTCCAAGGAAGCTACGGGCTCTGTAAATCAAGGGCTAAAAGGCTAATCTTATCCTACAAATGAACAAGCAAGATTTACTCTATGTCAACAACATTCTCTGTACAATCAAGTTGCTGAGCTATTCTTAGTCCAGACTGTGGCAGATATGTCCCTCTTATAAACACATACCAAAAAAAAACAAAAAAACTTCAATTAGTTTTGTTCACAGACAACTGACAAGACAGTGAAGATGTGACTCAGAGAATTTCATATCTGTTCTACCACTTGGAGCAGCGCAGCACATGTATTATCATATTGACTGGCACCAGCTAATAAACAGCATTATAGGAATAAGGCAACCATAATAAATGGGATTGGAGTCAAACCAAGAGACTTTGAAAATGAATACTTTGGTAATTATGACCCTATCTATAAATATAATGGACAAGGTAGAGAAGCAATTTCTAATTTATGATAGTGCCAAGATTTATACATGGAACGGCAAGCAATAAATCCAAGGAAATTATATAAACTATGAAGTCTTGCTTACAATATGATATTAGTTTTACATTAAAATGTTATAAAAATAAATTGCATAAATTCCAAGGGGGGAGGAAACGCAAATAATAAGTAAAGCGTGGCAGGAATCTTAGTAAAGTGTACATACGTAATGAGGTATTGAAAAGTACTGTTTTGTGGAAATAAAACGTGATTATATTATTCTCTTTACCATTCCAATTAAATAAAATTGAAATTATAACTTGTCCTCCAGAAAGGCAAACTCAAACACCTTCACCTAATGTCAGGGCTGGTTGGTTTCCCAGGCTGGCCCTTCAGGACATGGGTGGTGATGGAAGCTGATCAAAGGTCCTTGGTTTTGGCTTCTCGCTGGTATACTCATTCCGGGAAGACGCTAAAGCCCTTGGGGTGATTACGATCCCACCAGATCAGGGTCAGCAAGGTCACCACCGTTCTCTAACAAGACTACCTGCTGAGGACAATGAGATCCAGAGCTGTTGCAGGATGAGGTGGGACCACAGCTCGGCTCGCGCCAGCCACAGCCTGGGCAGCGTGATTTAGGTAGTTACAAAGTCCAAGGCTGTGGTGCTGGAGAAGACTCTTGAGAGTTCCCTGGACTGCAGGGAGATCCAATCAGTCCATGCTTAAGGAGATCAGTGCTGGGTGTTCATTGGATGCTGAGGCTGAAACTCCAATACTTTGGCCACCTGATGTGAAGGGTGACTCACTGGATAAGACCCTGATGCTGGGGAAGATTGAAGGCGGGAGGAGAAGGGCGTGACAGAGGATGAAATGGTTGGATGGTGTCACCAACTAGATGGACCTGAGTTTGAGCAAGCTCCCGGAGAGAGTGAAGGACAGAGGAGCCTAGTGTGCCGCAGTCCATTGGGTTGCAAATAGTCGGACACCACTGAGCACTCAGCTGAATGGCCGAGATAAAGCCAGTCGGCCTCCCAGTGCTCCTGGGAGCCACGTGCGCTCAGACGCTCAGTCGTGCCCGACTCTTGGCCACACACGGACTGTCAGGCTCCGCTGTTCACAGGCTTCTCCAGGCAAGAATGCTAGAGTGGGTTGCCGTTTCCTACTCCAGGGGATCTCCTCAACCCAAGGATCGATCCCACATCTCTTGTGTCTCCTGCATTGGCAGGCGGATTCTTTACCACTGTGCCATCTGGCAAGCCCCCTGGGAACTATCCACCCACCTGTTAATCTGCAGCTGGGACCATGTCATCTCAACCCTATAGCTCAAAATATGACCTGTGCGTGCAGCTCTCAGTCTGCGGATCTAGTCCATTCCCTGTATGCAGCCTTGTGTCTGTCTGTGTTAGAGACAGTCTCTGACTGGGTGTATCACGAATGGTTTCCCCTGCTTTTCAGGCATAGCCATGGTCAGAATGTCTTCTCTTTTTTTTCTCCTTAATGTTTCCATAGACTGTAAGCTTTGCAAAGGTAGAAACTGACTCCTCTGGAGTATAACAGGATGCCTGACTAGTGCTGCTATTTTATGAGAATTAATAGCTAAACTTCACCTTGGTGAATACCCGGCACATTTGGGGAGGATCCATCTATGTACTGAATGCAATTCTTTTTTCTGCAGACTTGAGTGTATAAGAATTATCTGATTTTTCTAGGTAGATTGTAGTAAGTCATGAAAGCTAGTATTTCTTTATAACTACCAAAAATAAATGATAAAAGTGAAAGCCATATTTTGAAGACATCTAAGAGCTGTGAAGACACTAAGCACAGATGATCTACGTTTGCAGAGAATGAAGGAACGCCCCTCGTGATTTGATGAGCACTGCGTTTTTTCTTCTCCAGGTCCAGTGCAGGCTGGACCAGGGCAGAGGACGGCCCTAGGGTAAGTGAGAACCTGTGTCTGCTTGCTATCCACTGGGAAGGAGCAGATGGAACCCTTTTTGGAGTTTACATGGGGCTAAGAATTGTTTCTTTCCCAACACCAACTCTCCTAATGGACAAGGCATTTGATAAAAGGCTCAGGGCTATCACCCTAGTGACGGTGCTGACTTAACACTGAGGAGGCAGCTCACCTGAAAGTAACTTCAGCAGCCTCCCTGTGGGGAGAGAGCAAGTCAGCCAGGATGGCGTGTTCAGGCGCTCTCGCCCCACGTTTTATAAATGACAACTGTGTAACAGCTGAGATTGCCTACTTCACGGCACATGCGTGTCATGAGGTACCCGCTTGAATTTTACAGGAAAGCACAGCGTGTCTTCACCATGGAAGCCCTGGCTGCTGCTGCTCTGGGCCTGCAGTGGGGCCACCCCATGGGGGCCTTAGGTGAGGTTACGCCAGGGCTCCGCTGCGGCTCCAGGGTGGCTATGTCGTGGCTGCTGCTTCGGCTGCCGCAGAATCAAGGTGAAAACAAACACGTCTGCAGGTCTATGGCTCCTTGCATCTTCTTTTAGCTCTCACTTTGCCAACCCTGGGTTTAGCGAACAGTGCACACAGCGTGAATAGCAAGACAAGTGGCTCATGAACAGGATCAGCAATACAGCCCCCAAACCTGCAAAATCCCACAAGTCCCAGAAAGATCTAACTGATTCCATATTTCACTGTGTACTGGAAGCAAATTCAAAACTATTTAAAGGAATACAACAAAATCCAGCAATCCAAAAAAATTTAATAATATCTGGCAATCTATAAATAATCACCAGACAAATGAAGAAATTGGAAAATATGACTCCTAATTAGGACGCTGATTTGTCAATAAAACAAACTTAGAATTGACACACATGATGGAACCAGAAGACAAATGAGTCTGAAGAAGTTCTAATAAATACGATCACAAAAGGAAAGGAAAGCATGGGCATGACCGAGCAACAGAGTGTCTCCGGCAGACAGACGGAACTGTTATAGATAGAAAACCATCTAAATAATAAATCTGCTGGGTTTAAATACCAGCATAAGTGATACTGCAGAAGAAAAGTCCCTGAGCTCGAAGACACGGGGATAGAANAACAAAATCCAGCAATCCAAAAAAATTCAATAATATCTGGCAATCTATAAATAATCACCAGACAAATGAAGAAATTGGAAAATATGACGACTAATTAGGACACTGATTTGTCGATAAAACAAACTTAGAATTGACGCATATGATGGAACCAGAAGACAAATGAGTTTGAAGAAGTTCTAATAAATACGATCACAAAAGGAAAGGAAAGCATAGGCATGACCGAACAACAGAGTGTCTCCGGCAGACAGATGGAACTGTTATAGATAGAAAACCATCTAAATAATAAATCTGCTGGGTTTAAATACCAGCATAAGTGATACTGCAGAAGAAAAGTCCATGAGCTCGAAGACTCGGGGATAGAAACTATACAACATGAAACAAATAGACTAAAAAGACTAAAATACAATGGATATATTAGGGCAATCTGTCGGTGACAATACCAAGAATATATATATATATAAAACCTCAGAAATAAGAAGTAATGAGGAAAATACTTGAAAATACAGTAGTCAAATTGTTCTACATTTGATGAGAAACAAAAATACATTGCTTCAACAATTTTATTAACCCTAAGAAAAATCAACCTAAAGGAAAACCACACTGCGGAATATTGTAATCAAAAGCCTAGAATAGAAAATAAGCCTTAAAACTAACAAGAGGAGGGAAAAAAATACATTGCATAAAGAGGGGCAAACATAAGGAAAACAGCAGATTTTGTTAAAAAAACAGAAATTGACAGAGACAGTGAAGATACCTTTTGATAGTAAAAGAAAAAAATAAAAGAAGGCTGAATGTTTTAGACAAAAATAATAATATTTTGTGGGTGGTTGTTATACATATATACAAGTACAAATATACAGTAAGAGTTTTTTTTAAAAAGAGGACATTGGCACATGATGGTAAACTGTAGAAAGTTTCTCATATTGGTTAGGATTTTATAAAAACAAAAACTAATTCAAAGATGTGTATTGAAATATAAAAAGTTATAAATGGCAGTATAACTTAATAGATGATAGAGGAGAATAAATGAAGCAGGAATATTTGATTAAACCCACACACAGAAAAAGAGGAATAAAGAAACAAAGAGGAAAATTAGAAATAAATAATGAGATGGTAGATTTAGGTCCGACTATATCAATAATTATTTCTAATATGCATGTGCTAGATCTTATTTAAAAGAAAAATAGGTTTAATTAAAAAGAAATAAGATATAGATATATGTTCTTCATCAAAAAATGCACTTTAAATATAGAAACAAGAAAAAAATAAAGGAAGACAATATCCTGTGTATTAAGGGAAATAAATTGATGTAGGACCACTAAAAATAGACAAAGGAAATTTCATGAAGCAAAATTTTACCAGAAGCAAAGAGACATATTTCCAGGTAGTAGGTCAGGCTCACAGGAGCACACAAAAGCCTTAAGTTTCTCATTTCCTGAAAGCTAGCTTCAAATTATTCAACACAAAAATTGATGCAACTCAATGGAGAAAGATATAAATACACCATTTTTATTCATAAATTTTAACACATTTCTCATTGGTTGATACAACAATAAAACCAAAGAATCAGTACCATTGAGGTCTGAACAATCCAACAAAATAACTTAGTCCTGGATAATATCGTCTCTAAGCTTAACAACTCCAGGAAAACTTTCTTTTCAAGTTCACGTGGGAGGTATTCCTAAACAGACCATATTCTGGGCCATAAAGCAAGAATCAACACATTTCCAAGGACTGAAAACATCCAGTTAAGCTACTTGAAAACAGTGGAAATAAACTAGAAATCAATAGCTAAAATATAACCAAGAAGTTCACAATTATTTAAAATTAAGCAATACTTTTCTAAATTATGTATGGATCAAAGAAGAAATCACAGTAGAAAAGTCAAAATATTTTTAATTGAAATGTATACATTATCAAAACATTTTGCATGTGCTAAACAAAAACTTAGAAATTGATAGTTTCAAATACATACATAAGAGAAAATCACATGTATAAAGTTATGGTGTAAGCTATTCTGCTGCTGCTGCTGCTGCTAAGTCGCTTTAGTCGTGTCCGACTCTGTGTGACCCCATAGACGGCAGCCCACCAAGCTCCCACGTCCCTGGGATTCTCCAGGCAAAAACACTGGAGTGGGTTGCCATTTCCTTCTCCAATGCGTGAAAGTGAAGTCGCTCAGTCGTGCCTGACTCTTAGCGACCCCATGGACTGCAGCCTACCAGGCTCCTCCGCCCATGGGATTTTCCAGGCAAGAGNAATACTTTTCTAAATTATGTATGGATCAAAGAAGAAATCACAGTAGAAAAGTCAAAATATTTTTAATTGAAATGTATACATTATCAAAACATTTTGCATGTGCTAAACAAAAACATAGAAATTGATAGTTTCAAATACATACATAAGAGAAAATCACATGTATAAAGTTATGGTGTAAGCTATTATGCTGCTGCTACTGCTGCTAAGTCGCTTCAGTCGTGTCCGACTCTGTGCAACCCCATAGATGGCAGCCCACCAAGCTCCCACGTCCCTGGGATTCTCCAGGCAAAAACACTGGAGTGGGTTGCCATTTCCTTCTCCAACGCGTGAAAGTGAAGTCGCTCAGTCGTGCCTGACTCTTAGCGACCCCATGGACTGCAGCCTACCAGGCTCCTCCGCCCATGGGATTTTCCAGGCAAGAGCACTGGAGTGGGGTGCCATTGCCTTCTCCTGTAAGCTATTATACCAACTAATATATCTAGAATAGATAGATTAAATTAAATAAACAAGCAAAAATCAATTAGATAGAAAACTGTCATATGATAGAGTAAATCAGTAAAGCCTAAATGTGGCTATTTGAAGATTAGTAAAATCAACAATCCACAAAACCATATTTTTTAAAGGAGAAAAACCAAATTATAAATATAAGAAATGAAAAAGAAGCTAGCACTACAGAGTTCCTAGATATGAGAAAAATGCAATAATATTAAGAGGATATTATGAAATATTTATGCAAATGCATTTGACAACTTAGATGAAATGAACAAATTCCTCTAAAAAACACAACTAATCTGAAAATCTCTCAAGAAATTGAAAACAGAATTTCCATATGACCCTGCAATTCCACTCCTGGGTATTTATCTGAAGAAAAGAAAAATACTAATCAGAAAATTTCATATGCACTCGCAATCTACATGCCCATCAAGAGGTGAACGGATGAAGAAGACATGGCATAGAGACCCAGCGGAGTATTACTCAGCCTTAAAAAGAACGAAATGCTGCCATTTGTAACAACACGGCCTTGAAAATATTATGGTAAGTGAGATAGGCTAGACAGAGAAAGATGACTCACTTATGGGTCCTAAAAATCAAAGCAAATGAGCAAACATAAGAAAACAGTTATAGATTCAGAAAATAAGCAGGTGCTGCCGGAGGGGAGGGTGTGGGGAGGAGAAAAAAATAGATGAGGGAGATTAAGATACACAGACTTCCAGCTGCAAACTAAGTGAGTCAGGAGTGCGCAGTGTACAGAGTGGGGATACGGCCAGTAAGCAAGCAATGACTTTAGATGGTGACATATTGTAACTGGCTTTATCAAGCAGGACNCTGAAGAAAAGAAAAATACTAATCAGAAAATTTCATATGCACTCCTATGCGTGTGGTAGCAGTATTTACAATAGCTGAGATATGGAAGCAATCTACATGCCCATCAAGAGGTGAACGGATGAAGAAGACATGGCATAGAGACACACCGGAGTATTACTCAGCCTTAAAAAGAACGAAATGCTGCCATTTGTAACAACACGGCCTTGAAAATATTATGGTAAGTGAGATAGGCTAGACAGAGAAAGATGACTCACTTATGGGTCCTAAAAATCAAAGCAAATGAGCAAACATAAGAAAACAGTTATAGATTCAGAAAATAAGCAGGTGCTGCCGGAGGGGAGGGTGTGGGGAGGAGAAAAAAATAGATGAGGGAGATTAAGATACACAGACTTCCAGCTGCAAACTAAGTGAGTCAGGAGTGCGCAGTGTACAGAGTGGGGATACGGCCAGTAAGCAAGCAATGACTTTAGATGGTGACATATTGTAACTGGCTTTATCAAGCAGGACATTTTGAAATGGATAGAAAAATCACTGTNTGGTAAGTGAGATAGGCTAGACAGAGAAAGATGACTCACTTATGGGTCCTAAAAATCAAAGCAAATGAGCAAACATAAGGAAACAGTTATAGATTCAGAAAATAAGCAGGTGCTGCCGGAGGGGAGGGTGTGGGGAGGAGAAAAAAATAGATGAGGGAGATTAAGATACACAGACTTCCAGCTGCAAACTAAGTGAGTCAGGAGTGCGCAGTGTACAGAGTGGGGATACGGCCAGTAAGCAAGCAATGACTTTAGACCGTGACATATTGTAACTGGCTTTATCAAGCAGGACATTTTGAAATGGATAGAAAAATCACTGTGTTACATAACAGGAACTAATATAGCATTATAAGTCAATTATTTTTCAAAAGTGAATAAAAATGCATAGAAAAGAGATGGAATTTGTGGTTACCAGGGGCAGGGGATTGGGGGAGGAGGAACTGGATGACAGCAGTCAACAGGTAGAAACTTCCTAGTTTAATTAAATAAGTTAAAACTTGCATAATTTATGAGGTAAATAAGTGCTAGACATGTACACATGACAGATTTAACCAATGCTGATGTATGTTATATATGAATGTTGATAAGAGAGTAAATCCTGTGTTCTTATCACAGGAGAAACGAAACTTTTCTTCCCATTGTTTTAATTGTGTGTCTATATGAGGTGATGGATGTTCAACAAACTTACTGTGATAAGTTTTCATGATGTACGTAAGTATATCAATATGCTGTACATCTTAAACTTGCACAGTGCTATGTGTCAACTATATCTCAATAAAACTAGAAGAAAAGTAAATGAGTGGTTGGTTTAAAAGCTGCTGCTGCTGAGTCGCTTCAGTCGTGTCCGACTCTTAGCAACCCCATAGACTGCAGCCCACCAGGCTCCTCCACCCATGGGATTTTTCCAGGCAAGAGCACTGGAGTGGGGTGCCATTGCCTTCTCCAGGTTTAAAAGCACAATTTACCAAAATAAAAACAAAAATAGAAAAAAACCCATATTACTATGCATGTATTTCAATTGACGACATAATTTCAAAATCCCCATAGAAAATGCTATAGGGCCTGATGTCCTTACTGAAAAGTTCTTCCACTTATATAAGAAGAAAATAGCATCACGGTTATACACATTTGTATGGAAAATAAAGAAAGAGAAATCTCTTTCAACCTCTTCTGTGAGTTCAATATAAACGTGACACTAAAACTTGTCAAAGACTCCATAGGAAAAGAAAATTAGAAGCCAGTGCATCTCGGGAGCTCAAATATAGGAATACTAAGCAAATTATACACAAATTTAATTCAGTGATGTAATGGATGATACTTTATGACCAAATGAAGTTTATTCCAAGAATGCAAGGTTGATTTACTATCTGAATATCAAACAACGTAATTTGTCTCACTAGCAAAAAGGGTAAAATAAAAAACATCTGATCAACGGAATACATGTAAAAAGCTATTAGAATTCAATAAAAAGTGAAATGAAATAAAATAAAAATATCTCACTTAACTTAGAATAGAATGGAACTTCTTCAACCTTGTAAGAAGAATCTATAAAACATCAAAAGGAAACACAATCTATAAAGGTAAATTATTTAATACTTTTTCTCTGAGGTTAGGAAATTATCCTCATATTCGACATGATCCTGGAGATCCAAGTTCAATTCAGTCGCTCAGTCGTGTCTGGCTCTTTGCGACCCCATGAATCGCAGCACGCCAGGCCTCCCTGTTCATCACCAACTCCAGGAGTTCACTCAGACTCACATCCATCGAGTCCATGATGTCATCCAGCCATCTCATCCTCTGTCGTCCCCTTCTCCTCCTGCCCCCAATCCCTCCCAGCATCAGAGTCTTTTCCAATGAGTCAACTCTTCCCATGAGGTGGCCAAAGTACTGGGGTTTCAGCTTTAGCATCATTCCTTCCAAAGAAATCCCAGGGTTGATCTCTTTCAAAATGGACTGGTTGGATCTCCT
>SJYB01004362.1:272695-300389 GCA_006408585.1 Antidorcas marsupialis | reverse complement strand
CATCTGCAGTGATTTTGGAGCCCAAAAAATAAAGTCTGACATTGTTTCCACTGTTTCCCCACCTATTTCCCATGGAGTGATGAGACTGGATGCCATGATCTTCGTTTTCTGAATGCTGAGCTTTAAGCCAACTTTTTCACTCTCCACTTTCACTTTCATCAAGAGGCTTTTTAGTTCTTCTTCACTTTCTGCCATAAGGATGGTGTCATCTGCATATCTGAGGTTATTGATATTTCTCCCGGCAATCTTGATTCTAGCTTGTGTTTCTTCCAGTCCAGCGTTTCTCATGATGTACTCTGCATAGAAGTTAAATAAACAGAGTGACAATATACAGCTTTGACGGACTCCTTTTCCTATTTGGAACCAGTCTGTTGTTTCATGTCCACTTCTAACTGGACATGCTTCCTGACCTGCTTCCTGACCTGCATACAGATTTCTCAAGAGGCAGGTCACGTGGTCTGGTATTCTCATCTTATTCAGAATTTTCCAGTTTATTGTGATCCACACAGTCAAAGGCTTTGCCATAGTCAATAAAGCAGAAATAGATGCTTTTCTGGAACTCTTTTGCTTTTTCCATGATCCAGCGGATGTTGGCAATTTGATCTCTGGTTCCTCTACCTTTTCTAAAATCAGCTTGAACATCAGGAAGTTCACAGTTCATGTATTGCTGAAGCCTGGCTTGGAGAATTTTGAGCATTACTTTAATAGCATGTGAGATGAATGCAATTGTGTGGTAGTTTGAGCATTCTTTGGCATTGCCTTTCTTTGGAACTGGAATGAAAACTGACCTTTTCCAGTCCTGTGGCCACTGCTGAGTTTTCCAAATTTGCTGGGATATTGAGTGCAGCACTTTCACAGCATCATCTTTCAGGATTTGAAACAGCTCCACTGGAATTCCATCACCTCCACTAGCTTTGTCCGTAATGGTCCTTTCTAAGGCCCCCTTGACTTCACATTCCAGGGTGTCTGGCTCCAGATGAGTGATCACACCATTGTGATTATCTGGGTCATGAAGACATTTTTTGTATAGTTCTTCCACCTCTTCTTAATATCTTCTGCTTCTGTTAGGTCCATAACATTTCTGTCCTNGTATTGCTGAAGCCTGGCTTGGAGAATTTTGAGCATTACTTTAATAGCATGTGAGATGAATGCAATTGTGTGGTAGTTTGAGCATTCTTTGGCATTGCCTTTCTTTGGAACTGGAATGAAAACTGACCTTTTCCAGTCCTGTGGCCACTGCTGAGTTTTCCAAATTTGCTGGGATATTGAGTGCAGCACTTTCACAGCATCATCTTTCAGGATTTGAAACAGCTCCACTGGAATTCCATCACCTCCACTAGCTTTGTCCGTAATGGTCCTTTCTAAGGCCCCCTTGACTTCACATTCCAGGGTGTCTGGCTCCAGATGAGTGATCACACCATTGTGATTATCTGGGTCATGAAGACATTTTTTGTATAGTTCTTCCACCTCTTCTTAATATCTTCTGCTTCTGTTAGGTCCATAACATTTCTGTCCTTTATCGAGCCCATTTTGCATGAAATGTTCCCTTGGTATCTCTAATTTTCTTGAAGAGATCTCTAGTCTTTCCCATTCTGTTGTTTTCCTCTATTTCTTTGCACTGATCACTGAGGAAGCCTTTCTTATCTCTCCTTGCTACTCTTTGGAACTCTGCATTCAGATGCTTTTATCTTTCCTTTACTGCTTTGCTTTTCGCCTCTCTTCTTTTCACAGCTATTTGTAAGTCTTCCCCAGAAAGCCATTTTGCTTTTTTGCATTTCTTTTCCATGGGGATGGTCTTGATCCCTGTCTCCTGTACAATGTCACGAACCTCATTCCATAGTTCNCCTTTGCTTTTCACTTCTCTTCTTTTCACAGCTATTTGTAAGGCCTCCTCAAACAGCCATTTTGCTTTTTTGCATTTCTTTCCATGGGGATGGTCTTGATCCCTGTCTCCCGTACAATGTCACGAACCTCATTCCATAGTTCATCAGGCACTCTATCTATCAGATCTAGGCCCTTAAATCTATTTCTCACTTCCACTGTATAATCATCATGGATTTGATTTAGGTCATACCTGAATGGTCTAGTGGATTTCCCTACTTTCTTCAACTTGAGTCTGAATTCAGCAATAAGGAGTTCTTGATCTGAGCCACAGTCAGCTCCTGGTCTTGTTTTTGTTGACTGTATAGAGCTTCTCCATCTTTGGCTGCAAAGAATATAATCAATCTGATCTTGGTGTTGACCATCTGGGGATGTCCATGCGTAGAGTCTTCTCTTGTGTTGTTAGAAGAGGGTGTTTGCTATGACCAGTGCGTTCTCTTAGCAAAACTCTATTAGTCTTTGCCCTGCTTCATTCCACATTCCAAGGCCAAATTTGCCTGTTACTCCACGTGTTTCTTGACTTCCTACTTTTGCATTCCAGTCCCCTATAATGAAAATGACATCTTTTTTGGGTGTTAGTTCTGAAAGGTCTTGTAGGTCTTCATAGAACCATTCAACTTCAGCTTCTTCAGCATTACTGGTTGGGGCATAGACTTGGATAACTGTGATATTGAATGGTTTGCCTTGGAAATGAACAGAGATTATTCTGTCATTTTTGAGGCTGCATCCAAGTACTGCATTTCAGCCTCTTTTGTTGACCATGATGGCTACTCCATTTCTTCTAAGGAATTCCTGCCCGCAGTAGTAGATATAATGGTCATCTGAGTTAAATTCACCCATTCCAGTCCATTTTAGTTCTCTGATTCCTAGAATGTCAACATTCACTCTTGCTATCTCCTGTTTGACCACTTCCAATTTGCCTTGATTCATGAACCTAACATTCCAGATTCCTATGCAATATTGCTCTTTATAGCATCAGACCTTGCTTCTATCACCAGTCACATGCACAGCCGGGTATTGTTTTTGCTTTGGCTCCATCCCTTCATTCTTTCTGGACTTATTTCCCCACTGATCTCCAGTAGCATATTGGGCACCTGTCAACCCAGGGAGTTCCCCTTTCAGTATCCTATCATTTTGCCTTTCCATACTGTTCATGGGGTTCTCAAGTCAAGAATACTGAAGTGGCTTGCCATTCCCTTCTCCAGTGGACCACGTTCTGTCAGAACTCTCCACCATGACCCTCCCATCTTGGATGGCCCCCACGGCATGGCTTGGTTTCATTGAGTTAGACAAGGCTGTGGTCCGTGTAGTCAGATTGGCTAGTTTTCTGTGATTATGGTTTCAGTGTGTCTGCCCTCTGATGCCCTCTCATGACACCTACCATCTTACTTGAGTTTCTCTTACCCTGGACGAGGGGTATCTCCTCACAGCTGCCCCTCCTGACCTTGAACTTGGAGTAGCTCCTCTCGGCCCTCCTTTGCCCACATAGCAGCTGCTCCTTGGATGTGGGGTTGCTCCTCCCAGCTGCCGACCTCAGGCGTGTGGTAGCTTGTCTTAGCTGCCACCCCTGACCTCAGACGTGGGGTAGCTCCTCTTTACTGAATGCAATCTCAAAAACGACAGAACGATCTCTGTTCATTTCCAAGGCAAACCATTCAATATCACAGTAATCCAAGCCTATGCCCCAACCAATAACGCTGAAGAAGCTGAAGTTGAATGGTTTTATGAAGACCTACAAGACCTTTTAGAACTAACACCCCCAAAAGATGTCCTTTTCATTATAGGGGACTGGAATGCAAAAGTAGGAAGTCAAGAAACACGTAGAGTAACAGGCAAATTTGGCCTTGGAATATGGAATGAAGCAGGACAAAGGCTAATAGAGTTTTGCTAAGAGAATGCACTGGTCATGGCAAACACCCTCTTCCAACAACACAAGAGAAGACTCTACACATGGACATCCCCAGATGGTCAACACCAAAATCAGATTGATTATATTTTCTGCAGCCAAAGATGGATGAAATATTATGCAGCCATAAAAAGGAAAACTGCATTGAAATATGCCACAAAGCAGACAAACCTCAAAGACATGATTTTAAGTGAAAGCAGCGAGACACAGAAGGCACATACTATGTGATTCCATTTATATATAAGTAAGTCCATAAAAACAGAAAGTAGAAGAGTCATTGCCAGGGAGACTGAGGGAGGGGGAAATGAGGAGAAACAGCTTGATGGGTGTGGGGCTTTATTTGGTGGTGATGAAAAAAAGCTTTGCAACTTGGTGGAAGTAGATGGTGATTATACAACGTGTGATTGCAGCTAGGTGGTGATTATACATTTTGTACTTGAATGTACAGAATGCCACTGGATTGTGCACATTTAAGTGGCTAATTTTATGTTATGTGAATGTCATTTCCATGAAAAGAAAAACCTGTTTCAAGCATGCAGCCCCCACCACTAAGGCAGAGAGAGTCACAGAGGGGGCGCCCAGACTTCAGCACCAAATGTGGGCCTTGGAGTGGACCCTGCCCTGCAAAAGCGTTTGGCTGTGACCTGCTGGTTTTCTTTTTGTCTTTACCTTCATGTCTGCTCTGTGGAATGCAGCTGTTGTTCAGTCCCTAAGTTGTGCCTGGCTCTCTGTGACCATGGAGATAGCATGGACGATATCTCATGGACGATAGCATGCCAGGCCTCCCTGTCCCTCCCCGTCTCAGAGTTTGTCCAAGTTCATGTCCATTGAATTGGTGATGCTGTCCACCGGTGGAATCAAGAGGCTCTAGGAAACCCCAGCACTGGCTTCATACAGCTCAGTGTTCCTGGACAGCTCAGCTTTACAGGTTCCTGAGTCAAAGGCAGGCACTGAGGCCGACTTTCCAAAGGACAACCTGCATGTTTATGGACGCAGAAGCAGAGGACAGGAGCGGCTTATACAATCTGAGGGTCACTGAGAACCTGCAGAAACCTCCGCAGGCAGAAGGAGCCGAGGACGAGACAGCAAAGCAAACACCCCAGAGCAGCGGCTGCAGAGATGCAGCCAGCAGAAGGCAGCTCAAAGAGCAATCACCCCAATGTAACTGCCTCTCGTAGTGAGTCCCATTGACCCTGAAAACCTGCCGAAACTTGAGCCCGAGCTGCAAACAGTCACCAGGATGGACAGTCTCTCCTAACACCCAAGGAGCATGCCTGGGGTGGCTCACCACCCTCAGAGCCAGGGCCCTGGCCAGCTGCAGCCTTCCCTGGCCTGTCAGGCCAGCTGGCCCACGATCCTCAGGTCCAGGGACAGCCTCTGCATGAGAACGATCGTGGTTTTGCTCAGAATGAAATGGTACGCCTAACCGTGATTTTTAACAGAGTCCAGGCTTCCCTGGACAGGGACACAGAGGTGACCTTCCAAAAAAGGAAGCGGAAGGACCCATGACAAAGGGCAGGAGGCAGAGCCCAGTGTCCTCGGCCAGCTGCCCCTGCCCCTTATCATCACCTGTGACACCTGAGCTGCAGCCTCAAGGCCCTCCCCGCCCCCACCGCAGATGCCGCCTGTGCCAGCATCAGACACTGGAGGGCCTCCACTGCCGGCCTCTCCTTCCTGCAGAACTGGCGCCATCAGGCCTGCCTCTGTGAATATCTCCTCTTTGTCTCCTAAGGGAGTGAGCTGCTTATACGTTGCCCACTTCCCCTCCTGCCCATCTTTTTTTAAATTGAAACAGTAGGTTTGCAATGTTGCATTAGCTTCAGGTGTACACCAAAGTGATTTACACACACATACGCTTTTTCAGATTATTTCCCATGACGCTTTATCACAGGGTATTGAGTAGCTCCCTCTCCTACAGCAGGTCCTTGCTGTTCATCTGTTTTATGTACATTAGTATACAGGACTGGTACAGAGTATATACTATGTAGTATATTGGAGAAGGCAATGGCAACCCACTCCAGTACTCTTGCTTGGCAAATCCCATGGATGGAAGAGCCTGGTTGACTGCAGTCCATGGGGTTGTGAACAGTCGGACACGACTATAAGACTGATACATAGTACACACTACATGGTATATAGGACTGATGCTGAAGCTCAAACTCCAATACTCTGGCCACCTGTTGTGAAGAACTGACTCACTGGAAAAGACCCTGATGCTGGGAAGGATTGAAGGCGGGAGGAGAAGGGGACAACAGAAGATGAGATGGTTGGATGGCATCACTGACTCAATGGACATAAGTTTGAGTGAACTCCAGGAGTTGTCGATGGACAGGGAGGCCTGGCATGCTGCAGTCCATGGGGTCACAAAGAGTCAGACACGACTGAGCAACTGAACTGAACTGAACTGAGTGTGTATCTGTTAATCCTAAATTCCTAATTCACCTCTACCTTTTCTTGGGTAACCCCAGCTCTGTTCTTGATATCTGTGGGACTATTTTTGTTCTGTAGATAAGTTCATGTGTGTGATTATTATTATTATTATTTTAGATGGAAGCTGGACGTGACAGTATCCTGTCCCCAGCCCACTGCTTAGGTTGTGTGAATGGCTTTTGGCAGTAACAGGCCAAAGTGTCCCCTCTGTCACCCTCCCTGGCACCCCCTCCCCGCACCACCGGCTGCGTCTTCCCCTTCAAGGTCCTCGCAAGCCCTGCATCGACTGTCCAGGGATCAATAGGTTCGGTGAGGGCGGAAGGAGACCCCTGAGGACCCACACAGCTGACGCCTCGCGAGCAGGCGCTTGAGAGGAAGACTGTGTAATTAAGTGCAGGCTTGTCCCCCCACCCCCAGTTCCCGGGACACAGGCCCTCTCGTTAGCGGTAAAGGGTGCCCTGGCTGGCCATCACGGTCAGGCCCCTGGGGGGGCCCTCTGTCTCTGCTCTGGAAGCAGGCGCACTCCAGTCAGAGCTGGCTGGGTCAACTGGCAGCGTTTTAAGAGCCATGGAAGAGAGGGAGTTGGCCTAGGGGTAGACACAGCCCCAGATGCCAGGGACAGGGATGCAAGTGTAATTCTAGACTATTCGAGTGGCACACCGGATCATTTCTGCCCCGGAACCTGAGACAGCTGAGGGGATTATGCCGGACAGGCTGTCACGCAGTAAAATTTTCAGAAATCCGGTAACCCCAGCTCAGATCAGCTGTATGTTTGATCATTTGACACTGAGAAAAAAGGTGTGTTTGTTAGCTGCAGAAGGATAGAGGTGAGAGGCTGGGCAGATGAAAGGGCAGGGACTGAGGATGCCCTGGACACCCCAGGAGAGGCAGCAGATGGCAGAGGGCAGGAGGCAGGATGGGGAGGCTGGGCCCCTCGGGAGCTCACCCCTGGGGCTGGAAACCCCAGAGGGGTGGGCATGGGGAAGCTGGGGGGCACTCTGGACGGCCCCCGTGGCCCTCTGCCCCAGCCCATCTTATCAAAGGACTCTTAGGGAAGTGATTGCACCCTGTCTGATGCTGGGAGGGTCAAGTGCCTTTGGGGCTGGAAGGAAGCAGATTTTCTTCACAAGTGTTTTCTTTGAAAAGTAGAAAGCCATGCCCTGTGATGGGACTTCAACCACTTTTAATTATAAAAGAAAGCAAAGACCATTTTTATTTTGGAGGAAAAGGTGAAACAACATGTGATTCTGAGTCACAAAACCTAAGAGAAAAGCCTGCTGCTGGCTCTGTGTGATGAGTTTAGAAGGAGTCAGGTGAAGTGAAAGTCGCTCAGTCGTGTCTGACTCTGTATCCCCATGGACTATACAGTCCCTGAAATTCTCCAGGCCAGGATACTGGAGTGAGTAGCCTTTCCCTTCTCCAGGGAATCTTCCCTATCCAGGGATCAAACCCAGGTCTCCAGCATTGCAGGCCTATTCTTTACCAGCTAAGCCACAAAGGAAACTCAAGAACACTGGAGTGGGAAGCGTTTCCCTTTTGGAGGGAATCTTCCCCACCCAGGGACTGAACCCAGGTCTCCTGCATCGCAGGCAGATTCTTTACTGGCTGAGCCCCCAGGGAAGCCCCGTCAGAAGGGGTTAAGGTCATTGCCAAATACCCCAGTGACAGGACTGTAGATCTCATACCTGAGGGGCAGCTGGGTTAGTCAAGACCTTACGCATGGAGCTGGGGGTGTTTTCCCAGCATGAGGAGGAGAGAGATGGGGCAGAGAGTGGGCCCAACGAGGGCTTCTGGGCACCTGGCCTCTGGAGGCAGAAGGGAAATGGGGTGCTCCAGGGGCCTCCCATTTCATACTGCGGGGGGGGGGTGCGCGGGAGGACCAAGACCCAAAGCCCCTCCCAGCCGCTGTCAGGACTGCAGGGGGCCCCTTTCCATGCCATCTCTCATTTTGCCCAGGGAAACTGAGTCAGGAGTGACTCAGGTTTGCAGACTGAGGTTTTATAATCCGAGACACCTTTTGCCCAGAACTCGCTAAGCCGGCGACAGTGATCCCCGCAAGACAGATGGAGACTAAAGCACCCCTGGCAGGGTTCGGGGGGATAAACTGTTTCACCCAATAAATCTTTTCCTACATCGATTCAACCCCTGCCTTGTCCATGTTAAGGCAACTGATTAAAAAATATGAATAAATGAATATACTTGAGGCCAGATGTATAGGGATGCAAAACTCAAATCTGTGGTGTATTTAGAACAGCTCATTCATAGCATCCCCCACCCCATCACACACACTCACTCACTCAGACACAGCAACAGAGAAAGGGAAGCTTGGCCGGCTTTTTAGCACGTCGCCAATATGATTGAGATAAGGTTTGCCCAATGGTGTCACAAGGTCATGGAAAAAGCCAACACAATACGCTTCTCCAAACCCCCCACATCCGAAGGCCAGCTCCCTGGGACACAGAGCCCAGGGCGTGCGGGGCCGAACAAAAGCAGGCCTCTGCTAATTGACTGAAAAATCAGCCCGGGCCCCCCGGGAGGCGCGGCAGGCCGCAGCAGATGGAGGCTGCCGGCGCGGGAGCTCAGAAGCCCCTGGAAAGCTGCTGCGGGCCTGCTGCAATTATGGGTCAGACCCGTCCGTGCTCGGCCCAGCAGCCAGCCGCGAGCAGCCGGCACCCGGAGCCCTCCACCAGCCCGGGGCTCCCGGGGCGCCCCAGCTCCGGCAGGGGTGGCTGGGGGTCTGTTCTGTTTTGTTTTTTATAGACTCAGCCTCTCGGCCAAACAGATGCTTTTCTCGGCTTCCTTTGATTCCGCTGATCTGAGTTAATTTGATTTCTGCGTCTCAGCCCCCAGCTCCGGGCCTGACGGGCGTGCAGCAGAAGTGGCCCGGCATTTGCTCGCGGCAAATACGCGAGTCCTCGCTCACACACCTCGACCCTCCAAGCAGGACATGGTCACAACGGCCAGGAAGATTTGTGCTGCTAACGAGAGAGGAACTCCCGCGGCCACCTCTGGGTTTTGCGACTTAGAAGATGTTTTAATCATAGGGCTGCCCTGAGTCTCCAGTGCATTTGACCAAAACTAACTGCGTTGTCTCACGCAGACCGTGAGCAGAAAACTCCTGGCTGGTTTAGAGACATGATGTGAGCTAAACTGATGAATGGAGGACTGGAAACTGACTCTAGACTACCCATATGCCTCCATCTTCTATGGAAAAGCTAAACATTTAGTGGAATAAACGAGGCATGTTCCCCACCTCCTGTCTAATTTGAAAAAAAATAAAGCCGGCTTGCTTTTATCACATAATCCTTAGATTAAAGAAAAAAGCTTCAGTTTCATTTAATTTCACAGTTGTTAAAAGTGCACGTTGTAAAACTGGTAATTCAGACACAATATCTCATCTGGCACAAATGTCTTCATTTTTGTCCCAAGTAAAGTTCCTGAAGAAGGTGCTTCGTTGGTAAATCTGTAACTCCTTCACTGATGCGAAGAAAAGTCCAATCTGAGGAAAAATGGAGACTTTCGAGCCAGCCTACGTGTAGCTGATAATTATTTTTAAATATAGGGCACACTTCTTCTGTTTGTGCATTTCTCTAGGAAATGTATAGATATTCTATCACTAACAGCAACATTCAATTGTTTACTTGTGTCAAAAAAAATTGTATACTGCTATAACAGTTTGAGAATACAGCATGAAAAACACTCGCAGTCTGCAAAACAAACGTTTGTCATCACTCTGTCTATTCCCTTTTATTTTTTCACACCCATTTTTTTATAATATTAAGTGTAGTCAACAGCTTTGTCGTATAACCCATTTCACTTAACATTATTGCAAACCTGCTTTTTAATGTTACTGCAATTTGTATGATCACCCCTTTAATATTCTAGCAAGTGACATCCTCATAACTGACCTAGCTCTTCTGCTGTTACTGGTCTTTGGGGTTTTTTACAATACCATACAATAAGATTGCCCCATTTTTTCGTGTATGGATCTGTGCCAAGATTATCACAATCATGGTACAGGAGGTTATATCAAACCTCTCGTGAGTCTCCCTCTATGCCTTCATCGCTGTGTCTTCTCTTCACTCTGACCCTCAGCAGTGTGCTCTCTCCCCATCATCAGGCTTCGTCTGCTTGAGAATGTCAGAGGAATATAAACAGGATCAGACAGGAATCACGACAATGGTTTCTTTCACTCAGTACAGCGTCTCTGAGACTCACCCAGGCTGTGTGTATCGCTGATGGGACATCTGCTCTTTACTGAGGAGCAGGGATCAGCTTTGACTTCCCTGGAGACCCAGGTGGTAAAGAATCTGCCTGTAATGTGGGAGACCCGGGTTCGATCACTGGATCAAGAAGATCCCCTGAAGAAGGAAATGGCAGTCGACTCCAGTATTCTTGCCTGGAGAATCCCAGGGACAGAGGAGCCTGGTGGGCTGCCGTCTGTGGGGTCGCATAGAGTCGGACGAGACTGAAGCGACTTAGCAGCAGCAGCAGCCAGTATTCTTACCCTGGTGGGCTGCAGTCCGTATTGTCACAAAGAGTCAGACACGACTGAGTGACTAACACTTTTGCAGGGGTCAGGCTGTGGCTGCAGAGCCTGAGAGTCCATCCATCTGGTGAAGAATATTCGGAGGCTTCTGCCCTTTGCCTGTCACAAGTAAAGCTGCTGTGTTTATGCACAGGCTTTTGTGTGGACATACATTTTCATTTACCTGGAATAAATACCCAAGAGTGGAGTTGCTGGCTCACGTGGTAAATATATAGTTAAGTTTACAAGAAAATGCCTAGTTGTTTTCCAGAAAGACTGTGTCATTTTCATTTTTCTTTTAAACTGAAGTATAGTTCATTTAGCATGTTGTGTTGGTTTTAGGTGTACAGTGATATATATCTATGTGCGTATATAATTCTTTTTCCTTATAGGTTGCTATAAAATACTGAGTAGCTTCTCCTGTGCTATATAGTAGGTCCTGGTTGGTTGTCTATATATAATCGTCTATGATCATCCCAAGTTCCTGACTTATCCCTCCCCTACATTCCCCATTGGTATCTGTGTTTGTTTTCTATGTCTGTGGGTCTCTTCCTGTTTTATGTATAAATTCATTTGTATCGTTTTCTAAGATTCCATATATAGAGGATATCGTATGATACTTGGCTTTCTCTGACTAACTCACTTCACTCAGTACGATGATCTCCAGGTCCAGCCATGTGGCTGCAAACGGCGTTCTTTCATTCTTTTTATAGCTGCGTAGTTTTCATTTTTCATTACACTCAGCAATGTACACCCTGGTTGTTCCACACCATCAAAAACACTTGAAGCGGTCATGACTTTTATTCTAGTTGTGTTAGCAGATGAACGCTAGCTCACCACGGTTTTATTCTGCTTTCCACAATGGCCAAGATAGAGCACATCTTTTTATGTGCTGTTTGCTATTTCTATTTTGGGAAATGTCTGTCCAAATATTTTGCCCAATTTTAATTGGATTATTTTTCTGGTTAGTTTTAAAGATATATATTTTTTCCTATATATATTTTTCCCTATATTTTCTGGAGAATAGATAGATAAATAGATGGATGATAGATATAGATAGATTCTAGACAATTCTATTTTCAAATATGTCATTTACAAATTTACAAATAAATTACATATGTAATTTATATGAGTTTCTTAACCTTGTCTTTCAGAGTGAAGTTTTTCATTTTAATGATGTCTTTTCTGTAATTTTTTTCAATAATGAGACCCTATTTGGTAAGTTGTTGATATTCGTAGTGTAGAGTTTTTGCAGTCTGCCCTTATTATCCCTCTCATGGTGTGAGGTGGTATCATCGCTTTCATTCTTGATATTGATAATTTTCACTTTTTTCTTTTTTTGTCAATCTAGCCAGAAGTTTATCAATATTATTGATCATTTCAAAGAAGCAGCTTTCAGTTTTTTTCATTTTCTCTTTTTTTTTCTGTTTTGATTTTCATGGATTTCTTTTTATTCTCTTCTCCTTATGTTTGTTTTGCTTGGGTTTTTTTCGGACTCCTTAAAAAAAGAAGCTTGTATCTTTGATTTGAAATTTTTCTGAGTTTCTCACGCACACTTTTAATGCTATAAATTCTCAAAGCACTGTTTCAAGGGCATATCATAGATCTGATCTGGCATATAATCATTTTACTTTTATTCAAAATATTTCTAATATCTCTTGATATTATTCATCCCATGGATTATTTAGAAATATGTAGGTTAATTTCTAAGTGGAAATTTTCTTGATATCATTCTCTTATTGGTTTCCTGTTTAATTCTATTATAGTTCAAAAACATATTTTGCATGATTTCAACTTTACTGAATAAATTAAGATTTGTTTTGTGATTAGGAACATGGATAACCTTGGTGAACATTACATGTGAAAAGATATGTATTATCTTTCAGAGTGAAATGCTGTTTAAATCTTTAAGTCCTCTTGGCTGATGGCACTATTCGGTTCTTCCATATACTTACTAAATTTTCGTGTACAGGTTATATACGGTACAGAGAGGTGAGTCTGGAGCCCCCAGCTATCACTGGGCATGTGTCTACTTCTTTCACGCTGTCAGTTTCTCCTTCATGTTGTTAGATACATACATAATTAAGGTCTCTGTGTCTTCTTAGGGAATGTATTCATTCATCATTCTATAATGTCCCTCTTCAGTTCGGTCACTCAGTCGTGTTCAACTCTTTTCGACCCCATGGACTGCAGCACGTCAGGTGTCCCTGTCCATCACCACCTCCCGGAGCTCACCCAAGCTCATGCCCATCCGGTCAGCGATGCCATATAACCCTCTCATCCTCTGTCGTCCCCTCCTCCTCCTGCCCTCAATCCTTCCCAGCACCAGCATCTTTTCAAATGAGCCAGCTCTTTGCACCAGGTCCAAAATATTGGAGCTTCAGCTTCAGCATCAGTCCTTCCAGTGAACAGCCAGGACTGATCTCATTTAGGATGGACTGGTTGGATCTCCTTGCAGTCCAAGGGACTCTCAAGAGTCTTCTCCAACACCACAGATCAAAAGCATCAATTCTTCGGTGCTCAGGTTTCTTTATAGTCCGATTCTCACATCCATANTTCAGCTTCAGCATCAGTCCTTCCAGTGAACAGCCAGGACTGATCTCATTTAGGATGGACTGGTTGGATCTCCTTGCAGTCCAAGGGACTCTCAAGAGTCTTCTCCAACACCACAGATCAAAAGCATCAATTCTTCGGTGCTCAGGTTTCTTTATAGTCCGATTCTCACATCCATACATGACTACTGGAAGAAACATACCTTTGACTAGATGAACCTTTGTTGGCAAAGTAATGTCTCTGCTTTTTAATATTCTTATCTAGGTTGGTCATAGCTTTTCTCCCAAGGAGCAAGCGTCTTTTAATTTCACGGCTGCAGTCACCCTCTGCAGTGATTTTGGAGCCCCCCAAAATGAAGTCTCTTACTGTTTCCATTGTTTCCCCATCTATTTGCCATGAAGTGATGGGACTGGATGCCATGATTTCAGTTTTCTGAATGTTGAGCTTTAAGCCAACTTTTTCACTCTCCTCTTTCACTTTCATTAATGTCGCTCTTGGCCCTGGTCATTTTCTGCGCTCTGGAGTCTCTTTCGTTTAATACTTGTAGAGCCACTTGGCTTTCTTTTAATCAGTGTTTTCAAGGTGCATCTTTTCCCATCTTTTTACTTTGAATAGCTTATATTATCACAGCTTAAGTGAGTTCACTCTAGACAGCACACAGTTGGGTCATTTCTTTAATCTGTTATGATAATCTCCGTACTTTAACTGGAATATTTAGACCAATTACATTTAAGGTAATTACTGACACATTTGGATCTGGGTCTTCCATTTTTTGTTTTCTCTTTCTTCCTTTCGTTACTGTCTCTCGGTTTCCACCTTTGCCTTTGTTGGGTTATTTATATTTTTGGTACCCACCTCAGCTCCTCTGCCGTGACTCTTTAAGTCTTGGCGGCGCTGGATCTTCGCTGCAGCAGTGGGATCTTTGATCTCTGTTGCACATACAAACCTGTAATTGTGGTGTGTGGGATCTGGTTCCTGGCCAGGGATCAAACCTGGGCCCCCACATTGGGAATGTGGGCTCTTACCGCTGAACCGATAGGGAAGTCCCCATCTATTGAGTCTGGCACTCTGTCTATATCTATATATCTATCAATAGATACTAGAATATGTCTAGGTGTGTGTGTAACTTTTTAAAGTTTTTCTAAGGATTATAATATACATAGTTCACTTTTCACAGCTTATTTAGAATCAGTATTTTACCTTACAAACACACAGACTATCTTCTCCTTCTATGTTCTAATTGTCTTCTAATGTTACATCAATATATATTGAAAACGCCATCATGAGACGTTATAAATCGTACTTTTGGGCATGCGACCTGAGCAGGAGAAGAATCAATTATACTCACTCAGACAGTTACTATTTCTTCTGTTTTTCCCTTCATCCTTATATTCAAATGTTCCTTCAAGTATCTTTTCCCGTCTGCTGAAAGGTTTCCTAGTAATTCTGTTAGAGTAGGTTTTTGGCACCAAATTCTTTCATGATTTCTCCATCTGGGAATGTCTTTATTTTGCCTTCATTGCAGAAGTATGTTTCTCAGGATATAGAATTTAGGGTTGACAGTTCCTGAAAACTTTAGAAATGGTCTACATCTTCCTCCTGCCTTCATCATTTCTGATGAAAAATCTACAGTCCTTCTAACCATATCCTTACAGACAATGTATCATTTTCAATGGTGCTTAAAACATTAAAAAAAATTTTAGCTTTCAGGTTTTTTTTGTGATGTATCTTAAGATGGATTCTTTTGGTTTACCCTGCTAAGAAGTCACATAGCTTCTTCAGTCTGTAGAATTCTGCCTTTACTCTCTCAGTTATTCTTTTTTTAAATTTAACCCCAAGTTCCTTCTCGTCTCCTCTAGAGCTGCTCTGATTACATAAACGTCAGTTTTTGCTATTGTTCCACAGGCCCCTGAGTCACAGGGTTTTCTTCCCCCCATGGAATCATTATTTTAAGTTTCTGTTGTACTTTTCAGTTATAAAATTTCCATTCGGTTCTTCTTTATAGCTTCCATGTTTCTATTCATATTCATTATTTACTCATTTGTTTCAAAAGTAATTATAGTTATTAGTTAGAGCATGGTTATAATACTTGCTTTAAAGTCTTTGTCAGATAATTCCAACATCTCTACATGTTGGTGTTGGCATCTACTGAATGACTTTACACGTGACAGTTGAATTCTCTGGCTCTTTCTTTGATAAGTAACTTTGCATTGCATCCTGCTTACACATTTTGAAACTTATGAAATCCTGAATAATACTTAGAGCTTATGAATAATGATGAAAATCCTGTTTTATCAAGCAGCCTGGTTAGGTGCAGGCTCCAAGACTCAATGTAGGACTTCCCTAACCGGCCAGTGGTTGGGAATCCACCTGCCAGTTCAGGGGACGTGGATTCAGTCCCTGGTCCAGGAGGGACTGCAGGTGAGTCCAGATGCTGCACTAACCCTTGCACCACAGCCACTGCACCTGTGCTCTGGAGCCCGTGGACTGCAGCAAGAGAAGCCGACCCGGGAAGCCACACAGCCCAGCTGGAGAAGAGCCACCGCTCCACGCAACTAGAGAAAGACTCCACGCAGCAGTGAAGACCCAGCACGGCCAAAAGCAAACAAGTGACAACTTTTAAATGATTTGACATACTCGACTTAAATAGCAACATGCGCGCGTGTGTGTGTGTATAATCAGTTCAGTTCAATAGCATGTTTGACTCTTTGCAACCCCATGGACTGCAGCACCTCAGGCCTCCCTGTCCATCACCAACTCTCGGAGCTTACCCAAACTCATGTTCACCGAGTCTATGATGCCATCCAACCCTCTCATCCTCTGTCGTCCCCTTCTCTTCCTGCCCCCAATCCCTCCCAGCATCAGGGTCTTTTCCAATGAGTCAGTTCTTTGCATGAGGTGGCCAAAATATCAGAGCTTCAGCTTCAGCATCAGTCCTTCCAATGAACACTCAGGACTGATCTCATTTAGGATGGACTGGTTGGATCTCCTTGGAGTCCAAGGGACCCTCAAGAATCTTTTCCAACACCACAGTTCAAAAGCATCAATTTCTCAGCACTCAGCTTTATTTATAGTCCAACTCTCACATCCACACATAACCACTGGAAAAGCCATAGCTCTGTCTACATGGACCTTTTGTTGGCAAAGTGATGTCTCTGCTTTTTAACATGCTGTCTAAGTTAGTCATAGCTTTTCTTCCAAGGAGCAAGCATCTTTTAATTTCATGGCTGCAGTCATCATCTGCAGTGATTTTGGAGCCCATAGAAATAGTCTCTCATTGTTCTCATTGTTTCCCCATATTTGCCATGAAGTGATGGGACCAGACGCCATGATCTTTGTTTTCTGAATGTTGAGCTTTAAGCCAACTTTTTCACTTTCACTTTCATCAAGAGGCCCTTTAGCTCCTCTTCACTTTCTGTCATAAGGGCGGTGTCATCTGCATATCTGAGGCTATTGATATTTCTCCTGGCAACCTTGATTCTATCTTGTGCTTCATCCAGCCCAGCATTTCTCATGATGTACTCTGCATAGAAGTTAAATAAGCAGGGTGACAATATACAGCCTTGATGTACTCCTTTCCTGATTTGGAGCCAGTCTGTTGTCCCATGTCCAGTTCTAACTGTTGCTTCTTGACCTGCATATTCCTAGTATATGTATTCATATACACATGAAAAGGTTTTGTATATTAGATAATAAGGACACAGAACTGTGATCTTTGGGAGAAAAGTAGAACAAATGAGATGATACTTATTATTCAATCAGCTTTATAGATAAAGGCATAATTTGGGTTTAACAAAATAGAAAGTGAGATCTCTAGTTACACAGACAAAAATACAGAAATCTGCCCTGCAGTTCCCTTATACTTTGTCAAATGCAAAGACCTGAATTTACACACATAGGATGAAATTCCACAAGCGTGGCAACAGTTAACTAATAAACTAAGATGCAGGCCTAGAAATTATATGATTTCTTATTAGCAGAGTGGGAAGTCTTTTCTAATCACTCAGAGTATACATTAGTGTTCAAAGAAGATCTTTCAAGAAGATCCATGCCCCTCAAGCAGAAAAGACACTTTAAAAGCCACAATACTCACAATAAGACAATTTATAATAAAACATATGAACTTCTGCGAGCAAAAGAAAATCATAAAATCAGGCAGAGTAAAAAGACACATTCAGTGTAGGAGAAAAACTATTATTATTAGAGCAGATTTTTCATGGAAATGCATTAAGCCAGGAGAGAATGGAATAGTGTGCTTATACTGTCCAAGTAGAATTCTCAAGCCAGAAAAAATAACTTTCAGACTAAAAAGAAATGAAATATTTTCAAAGGGACACTGACTAAGACAGATCACATGCTGAGCCATAGAATGAGTCACCATTTTTAAACACTGAAATTATACAAAGTATATTCTCTGACCATGATATGATTTTTCTTCTAAATGGATATATAGAGTCAGTACAATCCAAAAAATCTCCCAACAGCTGATCTTTGTAGAAACTGACCGTCTGATTCTAAAGATATATCTGAAAATGTAAAAGTTGTGGCACAGCCAAAATAGTTTTGAAAAAAAAGCAAGATTTGAGCACTTATCTTACTTGACTCCAAGAATTGCCACACAGTTACAGAAATTTAGACGGTTACAAAAATGTGATTAGCATAAGCACAGATATACATTAATTAAACGCAAGAGATAATTTAATAATAGGCTAACAAAATGTCAAGTACTTTTTTGTAACGTTATCATGGCAATTCAACAGGGAAAGAATGTTCTTTTATAAAAGTAATGCTGCAAAAACTCTAGGCACATATCCTGATCGTGAAGTCGCTCAGCCATGTCCGACTCTTTGCGACCCCATGGACTGTAGCCCACCAGGCTCCTCCATCCATGGGATTCTCCAGGCAAGAATACTGGAGTGGGTTGCCATTTCCGGCTCCAGGGGATCTTCCCGACCCAGGGATCGAACCCAGGTCTCCTGCACTGCAGGCAGACGCTTTAACCTCTGAGCCACCAGGGAAGCCCCTATGCTCATATAGCTTAAATAAAAAGAACCATAATACTTTGCTCACACCACACACAAAATTATTTCAAAATTCGTTGTAGACACAAACGTAAAAGCTAAAAACAAACATTTTTTACATGAAAATGTAGTAGGAAAAAAAACTGTTAAACATTCTCATGCTTAAAAAATTCTTAGGACACAAAATGCTGGAAACGGGAAAGGCAAGTCGATGGGCTTCTCTGATGACGTCACAGCTGTGGCCGCCCTCCCCAGGCTCCCAAACCCCGCCCAGTCACAAGGGCAGTAAACACACCCCACCTGGGGGATGCAGCCAGCGCTCCCCAAAGGTGTCAAAGTCCCCCAAAACAGGAAAAGTCTGAGAAACTGTCACAGCCAAGAGGAGCCTAAGGAAACAAGATTCCTATATGTGATGTGGATGGGTTAGTGAGGCAGACAGAGAACATTAGGAAGAAACTAAGGAAAACTTAATAAAGCATTGAGTTTAGCTGTGATGTGGTGTACACTAGCTCACTCATCGTGAGGGAGGTGCGCACCACGCTGAGGTAAGATGTGGGGAACTACAAGATAAGGTGAGGAATGTGAGAAAATTTCGTGTTATCTTTGCAATTTTTCTGTCCATCTAAATCTATTTTTTAATTTAAATTTATTTATTTTAATTGGAGGCTAATTACTTTACAATATTGTAATGGTTTTGCCATACATCAACATGAACCCGCCACGGGTGTACACATGTTCCCCATCCTGAACCCCCCTCCCACCTCCCTCCCCATACCATCTCTCTGGGTCATCTCAGTGCACCATCCCCAAGCATCCTATATCCTGCATCGAACCTGGACTGGCCATTCGATTTTTAAAATAAGAACTTACTTTAAAAGTTTTCTTTAAAAATAAAATTTATGAAAGTTATAAACTTCTGCTCTTCTAGAAGCATCCGTGAGAAAATTAAAAGGCACATCAACAAGTGGGGAGAAATCTCCATGATACATTTACCTGACACATAACTTCTGTCCAGACTAGATAAGAAACATTTACAGCTCAATAATCAGACGACATACAACTGAATTTTAGAAAAAAGGAGGGGTCATGATTGAGCAGACCCTTCACCAAAGAAAAGATGGGGATGGGACTAGGAACACGCCCATGAGAAGGTGTTCCACATCAGTAGTCATTATGAAAGCGCAGTGCTAAGCCACGGTGAAATCCCACCACACAACCAATAGGATGACTGCAATTAGAGAAGACAGACTGTATTACGGTTGAGTGGGGCTGGAGCCTCTACGTAGCGGGGAGGCGTGTGGATTGGTACCATCAGTTTGTGGAGCAATTTGGTGGTTTCTGGTGAAGTTCAGCACAATGGGATCCAGCCCTGGCTCAGATGGTAAAGCGTCTGCCTGCAATGCAGGAGACCTGGATTCGATCCCTGGATTGGGAAGATCTGCTGGAGAAGGGAATGACAATCCAGCCCAGTATTCTTGCCAGGAAAATTCCATGGACAGAGGAGCCTGGCAGGGTACAGCCCATGGGGTCACAAAGAGTCGGACACAACTGAGCAACTAACAATATTACCCAGCAATTCTGCTCCTAGATATTTACCCGAGGTCTTATACACAAATGTCCATGGCAACTTTGATTATAATTGCCAAAGCCTGTAAATGACCAATATCCATCAACAGGAGGCTCAATGTCATGGTGCATCTGTACAATGGGATATTCCCTAGCAGTTAAAAGAAGCAAACTGCTCACATACTCCACAACACAGATGAATGGTGAAAAGTACTTTGGTGAGCAAAAGATGTCAAGCACAAACTATAATTCCATTTAGACAATGCACAGGAAGGAAGAATCTAACCCGTGGTGACAGAAAACCCATCTGTGGTTGCTTTGGCAGAGAGACAGAAGGTGGAGAGTGGCTGAGGCAGGGCCCTGGGGAGCTTTTTAGGAAGATAGAAATTGTCTGCATCATCATTGGGGTGGTGATTTCATGGGTGTGCACAGTTTTTCCAGCCTCATCAAAATGTACATTTTATATGTGTGCATTTCATTGTTTATAAATGATACCTCATGATCCAACTGGATCAACTCTAGAAGGTAAGCAGAGAGCACATTCTAACAGAAACCCGGCTACACCCCGGGAAGTGCTATCAACCATGCCGGATACTCTGTGCTCACTGGGAAGGGCATGGGAGGATTTCCCAAGCTGTGCCAGTGCCCGTGAATGACCGACAGGGTGGTCTCCTTGGGCGACGAGGTAGAGAAACCATGTTCCCAAGCTTGGAAAAGTGCAGCGGAGAGCGTTGAACACACACAGACAGAGAGTGAGAGCAGAGAAACGCTGCGGGGACAGGACGCCTCAGCGCTGTTCCTCGGAAGTGATGCCTTCAAGCCACACTGTGGGTTGTTCTTGGGACAGGGAAACCTGAGCTACTCAGAGATGGCTGCGAACTTTAAAGTGCTGATATGTCAGAGTGACTTTCGATTCTCTGACTTTGCATCAAGGGTAATATAATCTGAGCTGTTTTCGAAAAAACAAGAAATCTCAGAACCAACTGTCAAATAACATAACTCATGTTTGAGAGGCAGCCCTCATTAAAACACACGAGGAGCCTTAGGCCCCATCTCTAAACAAGAGTTTGAAAAGTTTCCAAAGTTAACATGGGTTTCTTTCATGCAAGCACACACACACACACACACACACACACACACACAACGTGCACACACAGAGAGAGATTTAAATGTGGGACTTTGTGTGTTCTCGTGTCTACATCCTATCATATTTTAGGGAAATAAAGATAACATCAACCCTTGGGATGCTGAGGGGTCTAACTTTGAAAGAAGAACAAGAGGCTAATCTTGCTTTCCCTAAAGGTTTTAGGCTGTTTAAGTGGAATCATTGAAACAAAATGCTAAAAACCAGTTGTCTGAAGTGAAATGCAGAGTTCAATTGCCAGGGCAGAGTGAGAGAGAACAGGAATCCAAGGCCTCATGAGGGATGAGAGAAGCTCCCGCCAGGCAGCCAGGCCTGGCACTCCTGCCTGGCGCCGGAGGAGGGCGGGAGGACCGGAAAGGATGACTCTGTCCTGCACTTGGTGACCCTCTTGGAGGGCCGTGGACTCTCCCCAATGTGCTTGACCTGAAAAATAGTGTGTATGTTCACACGCTATGCAAGCATAGGTGCTGGGAGCGGGTTTTCAACAGTGAGATGGGAGGGCCGAGGAGGCCGAGGAAACCCTGAATACCACTTATTCCTAGATGCTTGTCCGACTGGGCAGATCCGTGGACGCGAGTGGTTCTGAGCGCTTCTGAGCTACGTGGTCTGCTTCCAACAGAAGCGAGACTGGAGTGCCAGCTCCAGGCCCCCTGCGCCTTGCGGGTGCTCTGTGCACACGGAGGCCGCTGGGCCTGGCAACACACGGGTGTCCTCAGAGCAAGTGACACAGGGGTCCCACCCTTCCCACCTTCTTCACCGACTGAACACTAAAGAGCAGTGCTTATCTGTGAGCCTCTGCACGCACGCATGCACACACACACACACACACACACACACACACACACACGTCGTTTGGAGCCCGGAACTCTGTATCTCTCTTTCTTCACAGTCAAATATTTGGTAAAAAGCAGACATTTTCATCTGCCTCCATCTCTCCTAGAAATTCAGCTGCTCCTCCTGACCCCCAGGATCTCCCCTCTGGTCCCCGGCCGCATCCGGGGTCATCCAGTGAGTGGGCACTCGCCATGGCCTTTGGGGTCCACGACCTCCCTCTTTCCTGCGGCTTGGCTCGTCCCTGTTTTTGCATCGTGACCTTTGTGCCCCAACCCTGCTGTCGATGCAGGTGTCAGTCAGGTCACGCCCCAAGCCCAGGACCCCAGGCATCTCAGCTGCCCCCCAGCTTCAGTGCCACCCTCATCCCTCACACTTGGCTCTCTCTCTCTGGCCCATGAGAGATGCTCGCTAACACTGTCCTACTCGGTAACGTGTACTCAGAGGCCCCTGTTACAGCCCAAGCTGGACATTCTGAAAGAACATTCACCCAGCTTCTCTCTCACAGTGCTTTCCTGTCCTGCCCCATCGTCCCTGTTTAGGGAACAATGCTGCGTCCACCCCAGGTGCACGTCAGGAGGCAGGGCATCTCTTACTCTCTCCATCTCACCCTGTTGGTGCATAACACTAGTCGGTCACGTTCACTGAGTGCTCACTGCGGGCCAGTCCCCAGGCTGAGGCAGGGCCAAGGGGCCGGGCCGGCCTGGAGAGGTCCCGGTGAGGGGTTTCACGTTTTGTTCTGATATATTCCTCTAATACGATTATGCTACTGGACCCATCAGCAATTCCAAGCCCAGGCCTGGCACGGTGCAGGCATGCCATCATTACCTGGGGGATGAGGGAGAAGATGAAATCTCCCCAGGAACAGCCAGAGGAGCCCCAAGCATTTAATGTGATTTTGGTCCTGCGGTCTCCTTCTCTTCCTCCCTCCTGCTTTCGCTCACTCTCTGTCTGTCCCTCTAAATACATATATGTATATGAATATNGGGCCGGCCTGGAGAGGTCCCAGTGATGGGTTTCACGTTTTGTTCTGATATATTCCTCTAATACGATTATGCTACTGGACCCATCAGCAATTCCAAGCCCAGGCCTGGCACGGTGCAGGCATGCCATCATTACCTGGGGGATGAGGGAGAAGATGAAATCTCCCCAGGAACAGCCAGAGGAGCTCCAAGCATTTAATGTGATTTTGGTCCTGCGGTCTCCTTCTCTTCCTCCCTCCTGCTTTCGCTCACTCTCTGTCTGCCCCTCTAAATACATATATGTATATGAATATGTGTGTGTGTGTGAGAGAGAGAGATACGCTAAATAGATAAAGAAATGTCTATAGGTATGCGTGTCTATTTATGTTTATTAAATGCTTATTCATCAACTATTTACTGAATGCTAACCCAAGGTAGCTAGAAGTATATTATAGAAACACAGTGATGTTGCAATTCACTTTCGAATTTAACATTCCATGATTTCCAACTGAAAGTGATGGTACTTTGCCTAAGAATGATCTTTAGTTAAGTGGTCTAGACATTAACCTGGTGGTCATACTAGTAACATATCAATTACATTTTTGAAAACCAACCTAAACTGATTAATAGTTTAGAAACGGCAAGTTGAAGCTTTTATTGAAAAATTTTAAAAATGCACTGCCTGTCTGGATGTGGGCATCCCGTGAGAAGAGAGCTCTCCTGTTTCAAAAGCCTTCAGCTCTGCCGTCCGAGCCTCCAGCGTGCGGCCTGCTCAGCAGGAAGCCTCCGGTGCTGCCCTTCCCGGTCCTGCAGGCCTCTGATGGGGACAAAGTTTGTGACCCATAGCTACATTCGTTTTTATGTACTCAGTGTTTAAAAAAAAAAAAAAAACACTCGCAAAAATTAGGTTTTCCATCCTGTCTGGAACCCATGGTGGGTCCAGCGGTGCTAGGCGGCCTTTCGCACGTGGTGACTGTCAGCTGGAGGACACTGAGCTGAGACGCTGGCTGGCAGGTCACCCGTGGGCCCCACCATGCCTCGCTGGACAACCCTGCCCTTTTGCCCACCTTTGTACATCTTTAAAGTCGTGACCCCCGATCTGCTAGATGAGAAGCAGGCAGGTGTGCTCTATAAAGGCCCATCGGTAAGCAGCAGGCTTCGCAGGCCGTGTGATTTGTGCTGCAAGTGTTTAACTCTCCATTTGCAGGGCAAAAGCAGTCCCAGACAGCATGTAAACAAGTGAGTGCTGCTGTAGTCACGAAAGTGTTACTCATAGACACTGAAAATGGAGTTGCATAAGATTTTCACGTGTCGTAAAAACTTCTTCTTTTGAATTTTTGGTTCAACAGATACTATATATATATATAAAGCATTCTTCTTTCCAGGACCAGAACGTGGTGAGTCACATTTGATCTGTGGGCTGTAGTTGGTGGAACACTGGGCTAAGTAAGGCCCAGACTGTGAGAGTCAGACAGAATTGCCTTCAGACCTGCCATTCGCCTGCCACCGTCCACGCACACAAGCCCTAGGAGTGAGGATGTCGGTGGGGACACCCCCTCCCCAGCCACCACGAGCTCCAGTCCTAACCCAGAACTACGCAGACAAGACAAAGAGGAGAAATGACGAAAGAGGACGTGAAGTCACCGGGGACTCTGCCTGACAGGTTCCCTTGTAGCTAAGTCTCCACCGCCTGGGTGCGGGGCAGGTAGAAAGGGTCTGATGAACCTGAGGAGACGAGAAGGGAGATCGAGGAGTCTCCACACGTTTGCAGCGGACCCAGGCCCACGAGACTCATCCTGTGACAGGACAAGGAAGCAACCTCTCCAAGTCTACCCAGACCCTTCTTCCTGCAGCTGTTAAATGCAACTTTATAAGACTGACTCGAAACCTGTGACAGTCTCATTCATTCTGGTCTCTTCCAGCAAGATAGCAATTAAAAGACCATCTTTAACAAGCAGTTCCCAAGGAACGTCCCTTAATTATGTTGCCAGGCCTTGGCAAGTTTAACTGTAGACATTTCTTGCTTCTGTTACGCTTAAACACAGCGGGAGACAGAGCTCCACGGCCGAGTCCCTACTCCACGCGGTCTTTCTGTTCCAGGCACCCGCAGCCCTAGCGTTTCAGGCAGGAGTATCGGGCCTCGCAGACTAAGAGCTGTTACCACGACCTTGAGGGGTGAGTGACTGCCGGGCAGACTCTGCGATGGTGGGCCCCGCCTGCCGCAGATCTGCTGGCATTTGCTGCTGCACCGTGGGGAAGGTCTCCACCATCACATCAAATGTCAGGAAAGGCAGCTAGCTCCTGATGGACCTAAATTTCGGTGGCAATCAGATTTTTGTAAACCTCAGTATCAGATTTTTTCCGCCAGTTTTCTAAGCAAGAGTTTGAGAGGCTAGATGTGAATCAGAATATGGTTTTGGAAGCAACATGTGTTTATTCTGTTCCCTGGTGGGTCAAATGGTAAAGAACCTGCTTGCCATGCAGGAGACCCAGCTTCAATCCCTGGGTCAGGAAGATATCCCGAAGAAGGAAACGGCAACCCACTACTCCAGTATGCTTGCCTGGGAAATCCTATGGACAGAGAAACCCGGTGGGCTACAGTCCATGGAGACGCAAAGAATGGGACATGACTGAATGACTAGCACTAACACAAAGGAAAACCAGATATGCCGGACAGACGCCTTAAGCTGTATATGTTTACCTATAAGATAAATATAGAAAGAAAATACTAGAAAATATCCTAATATGAATGAAAAGTTACCAATGAATTCTGAAAAAAAAGAAACTTTCAATATTCACTTCAATATTTCATGGATTCCTATAAATTGAAGCTTTAAAAATATCATTTTAGAATAAAAGATGAAAATAGGATTTATGTATGATACCTACATTTCTAATGCAGAAAACTGTGGTACGTTATGTACCAATATTCGTCTCTTTTGGACTCCATAAGGAAAACCTACGTGTAGGTATTTTATGTCTTTGTACTACCTTGGGAGAGAAAAACATTGGGTGAAATTTTTTTCACATCTAAATAAATTTAAATTAATCCTGATTCTTTTGTTAATCTGTTCACTGGGGTTGAAACAAAAAAGGGGGTGATTGAGATACGGCAGAAGGGAATCTGCTAAGTGTGACTTGCTACTAGGCGGGAATGTGAAGGGGGCATAGCCCATGGCATCTTTCTGGACACAAGCCTCGGACCAGGCACCCATCCTTGTGGGACTGCACATCAAAGACCCATGCGTGGGCCCCAGTTCTCTGGAACAAGCCTGGAGAAGGTCCAAGAAGGGCCTCAGTGAACCCAACTCTTGGAAACCGTTCACGGTCAGAGTCAGGTTTCTAATACCACATTTCAACTAGATGTTTGCAAGGCCTTTTCCAACCCTGGATTCGGTTTTCTTTGGCAATTTGTTACCTCTTCTGGGATGCTTTTATTCAGCAAGTTCCTCCTGAATTGGTTGAAAACATTCTTTTAAATCTTGATATGGATTCTAAAATAGAAGATGCTTATATATTAGGGCACCCCCCCAAAAGACTAAGTTTGATTTCACAGTGAGATATTCAGTGCTCACCTTCCTTCTGCTCACATGCATTAAATTTCTGAAAGTAAAGAAAAAAAAATCTCTTCTTTCTCACATGATTTACCCTCTATAGAATAACAAGATTCTTTACTGATTATTTGAACATGCCACATTTTTAGTAAACAATGAATTATAAAAATTCAGCCACTGGTTTTGTGGACTACCCAATTTTATTGAACATGTACATTACAAGATGGAATTTAACCAGTAACTACTTACATGTGAACCTGTTTAAATATTGTACAACGTGCTGGTTATATGACATGTTAATTTAGAACATGTGCTTCTCATTGACACTTCCAGTCTAATAGTCAGTATTATACAAATTAAATGTTTCTAAAGACATATTTTGACACACAGGCAGTATATGTGCTGAATGAGCTTCCCAAAGCGTGGCCTGCTGCTGGCTCACGGAGAGCCCCACGCCATAAACACTCCTATTCCAATGTCTGCTGTCACAGCACCCCGATTTCCCAAATCTGAAGTCAAAAATGCTTTCTGTCCTCAGCTGTCAAATGGTTTGGAAACCCAGCCTAGCAACAGGACAGGCTCAGTGTTTACTCAGCACGAGTCAGCTCTGCCTTCAAATGCAGTTTGAACAAACCTCAGTTCCTCAGAAACCTCTCCTGGAGGGCTTCTGGACAAAGTGCCAGGGAAGGGGCCCAGGGTATTTTAATGCCTAATGTTAGTCTTGGAGGAAACAATTATTCAAAAAATTGGACATCTTTTCTAAGTTCTAACTGAATTTATAAAAAGTTGACTGAACACATCTTGGCCTCAGCCTGGCTTGCTCCCTGGGGCAGACATCTTGCAGGAGTCCTCACTTTATCCTCAGGGATGGTCGAATTCCAGTTCCAAGTCCACCCAGTCCTCTGTACTCATAGTTCCTTCAACTGAGCAGGAACAGCAGTGCTGACTGTTTGAAGGAATCCGGGCTGAAGTAGCCATTTAATCCCCCATCTTAGGTTTCTTTACATGGACGTGCGTGCGTGTATGCTAAGTCTTTTGAGTCATGTCTGATCCAGCTCTTTGCAATCCTTTGAACTGTAGCCCGCCAGGCTCCTCTGTCCATGGGATTCTCCAGGCAAGGATACTGGGGTGGGTGGCCACGCCCTCCTCCAGGGGAGCTTCCCCACACAGGGGCTGAACCCGCATTTCTTACATCTCCTGCATTGGCAGGTGGGTTCTTTAACACTAGTGCCACCTGGGATGCCCCTTACATGCATGGATCAATGTAAATCTTTGGGGGAAGATATTAAAGGAGTTAATTAGCAACTACTATATGGAT
>SJYB01004362.1:257695-267695 GCA_006408585.1 Antidorcas marsupialis | reverse complement strand
CACAGAGCACACGATTTTCCTGTTTGACGTGAAAGTCAGGAAAAGTAACATCATTAAAATGCAAGGAAAAAAATAAGGCATATAAAGGCAAATGGAGAGTGTTGAGCAGGAAAGCAATCTGAGCAATGGGAGACGTCGACGTGTGATGAGTGTGCGTGTCCATGTATTTATCTCCTTACTGAAGGAATTCTTTATTTCCCATTGATTTTTGCAAAAACTTGAGGAGAGCTTCCCCAGCATTTCTGAGGAGACGAGGTAGGATGTGGCCCCGGTGTTTATTAGCAAGTGTTGCGGCAGCAAATCGATAGACAAGCCCGTCTCTCAGGTCTGTAATGGGCAAGCTATGATTTTATCTGCATAAGGAATTCGAAGATGGGACTGCCGCCACCAGCAAGACGGGCAGATGGCTCTGACACTGAGGTTTGGGGAGAAGCACAAAAAACGCCAGAAGAGGGGATGACGGCTTGGAGGGAAGTTTAAATTGATCTTCAGGCTTCCATATTGCCAGTTGGACTTGCAGTACTGATGTGCAGCGAAGCAACAGACGGATAAGGCAAACCCAGCTGTAACAGACGGATAGGGCAAACCCAGCTGTGTTTGGAGACGACTCTGTTTCTGTAATGGTCGGCAACGTTGCATAAGTCATGATGTGCGGCCCTAAAAGTGAAAGTGAAGACAATAGGTGGCTCACACTTGAACATGATGAAGGACTGGGAAAAATATCCCAGAAGATGGTGGAGGGATGTTTGATGCTTAGCAGAAAATGCACCTGTCACCTTGGGCCCACACCACACCAGACCTGAGACATCCAGACCTGCCTTCCTCAGCTTGAATGGAGGACCACAAACCCCTCTCCCAGCTGCCTCACCCAGGTCAACCTGGGCACACACAGCACCTCCCTGCTCCACGGCCTTCGGGTGCCTGCCTCCTTGGTGCACCTCATAAGACCAGAAGGTGTTTCGTATGAACACTTTGGGGGTCAGAGTGCTTTCTCCTTAATCATTCACTTTCAACCCCACAGCACTGCTGGGGGACACAGAGCAGGCGTCGGTCATTCCTAGGTGAGGACGGTGAGGCCTCGGGGAGGGCCAGCTGGCCCTCAGTCACGTGGTCAGCCCAGGGCAGGATTAGCTTCAGCACCCAGCCTGTACTTGCTCAGCTCTGATCTGTTTGTTTGGTTTTATCAAATTCAGATATCAATCAAAATTTACATTTAGGTACAAAGTTTGGTATAGTCAAGGCTACGGTTTTTCCAGTAGTTCTGTATGGATGTGAGAGTTGGACCATAAAGAAGGCTGAATGGTGAAGAATTGATGCTTTTGAACTGTGGTGTTACAGAAGGCTCTTGAGAGTCTCGTGGACTCTCCCAAGGGTCCCTCCCATCAGGAAGCCTCCATAAGCCTCTTATCCTTTATTCATCAGAGGGCAGACAGAATGAAACCCACAATCACAGAAAACTAACCAAACTGATCGCATAGACCATAGCCTTGTCTAACTCAGCGAAACTATGAGCCATGCCATGTGGGGCCACCCAAGACGGANAAGGCTACGGTTTTTCCAGTAGTTCTGTATGGATGTGAGAGTTGGACCATAAAGAAGGCTGAATGGTGAAGAATTGATGCTTTTGAACTGTGGTGTTGCAGAAGACTCTTGAGAGTCTCGTGGACTCTCCCAAGGGTCCCTCCCATCAGGAAGCTTCCATAAGCCTCTTATCCTTTATTCATCAGAGGGCAGACAGAATGAAACCCACAATCACAGAAAACTAACCAAACTGATCGCACAGACCATAGCCTTGTCTAACTCAGCGAAACTATGAGCCATGCCATGTGGGGCCACCCAAGATGGACGGGTCATGGTGGAGAGTTCTGACAAAATGTGGTCTACTAGAGCAGGGAATGGCAAACCACTTCAGTATTCTTGCCTGGAGAAGCCCATGAACACTATAAAAAGACAAAAAGATAGGACACTGAAAGAGGAACTCTCCAGGTTGGTAGGTGCCAATATGCTACTGGAGACGACTGAAGAAATAACTTCAGAAAGAATGAAGAGATGGCACCAAAGCAGAAACAACGCCCAGCTGTGGGTGTGACCGGTGATGGAAGTAAAGTCTGATGCTACAAGACGATAAGGCATAGGAACCTGGAATGTTAGGTCCATGAATCAAGATAAACTAGAAGAGACGAAACGGGAGATGGCAAGAGCGAACATCGACAATTTAGGAATCAGTGAACTAAAATGGACAGGAATGGGCAAATTTTACTCAAATGACCACTTTACCTACTATTGTGGGCAAGAAATCCTTAAAATGGAGTAGCCCTCCTAGTCAATGAAAGAGTTCAAAATGCAGTACTTGGGTGTGATCTCAAAAATGACAGAATGATCTCTGTTTGTTACCAAGGCAAAGCATTCAGCATCACAGTGATCCAAGTCTCTGCCCCAACCGCTACTGCCAAAGACGCTGAACAGCTTTGAACAGTTCTATGATGACCTACAAGACCTTCTAGACCAAAAAAAGATGTCCTTTCATTGCAGGGGACTAGAATGCAAAACTATGAAGTCAAGAGGCCTGTGAAGTAAGAGGCAAGTCGGCTTTGAAGTACGAAATGAAGCAGGGCAAAGGCTGACAGTTTTGCCAGAAGAATGCACTGATAGGATGGATGCAAAGAAACAGAGGAAAACAGCAGAATGGGAAAGACTAGAGATCTCGTCACGAAAATTAGAGATACCAAGGGAACGATTTCTGTGAAGATGGGCTCCATAAAGGACAGAAATGATATGGAACTAACAGAAGCAGAGGATATTAAGAAGAGGTGGCAAGAATACACAGAAGAACTGTACAAAAAAGATCTTCATGACCCAGATATCCACGATGGTGTGATCACTCACCTAGAGCCAGACATCCTAAAATGCAATGTCAAGTGGGCCTTAGGAAGAATCACTATGAACAAAGCTGTGGAGGTGATGGAATTCCAGCTGAGCTATTTCAAATCCTAAAAGATGATGCTATGAAAGTGCTGCACTCAATATCCCAGCAAATTTGGAAAATTCAGCAGTGGCCACAGGACTGGAAAAGGTCAGTTTTCATCCCAGTCCCAAAGAAAGGCAATGCCAAAAATGTTCAAACTACTGCACAATTGCACTCATCTCACATGCTAGGAAAGTAATGCTCAAAATTCTCCAAGCCAGGTTTCAGCAATACGTGAACCGTGAACTTTCAGATGTTCAAGCTAGATTTAGAAAAGGCAGAGGAACCAGAGATCAAATTGCCAACATTCATTAGATCATAGGAAAAGCAAGAGAGTTCCAGAAAAAAACATTTACTTCTGCTTTATTGACTATGCCAAAGCCTTTGACTCTGTGGGTCACAACAAATTGTGGAAAATTCTTTAAGAGATGGGAATAGCAGACCAACTTACCTGCCTCCTGAGAAACCTGTATGCAGGTCAAGACACAACAGTTAGAACTAGACATGGAACAAAGGACTGGTTTCAAATTGGGAAAGGAGTACATCAAGGCTGTATATTGTCACCCTGCTTATTTAACTTATATGCAGAGAACATCATGCAAAATGTTGGGTTGGATGAAGCACGATCTGGATCAAGATTGCCGGGAGAAATATCAGTAAACTCAGAAATGCAGATGACACCACCCTTATGGCAGAAACTGAAGAGGAACTAAAGAGCCTCTTGATGAAAGTAAAAGAGGAGAGTGAAAAAAGCTGGCCTAAATCTTAACATTCAAAAACTAAGATCATGGCATCTGGTCCCATCACTGCATGGCAAATAGATGGGGAACAGTGGAAACAGTGACACACTTTATTTTCTTGGGCTCCAAAATCACTGCAGATGGTGACTGCAGCCATGAAATGAAAAGACCCTTGCCCCTTGGAAGAAAAGCCATGACCAATCTAGCGAAAGTGGAAGTCACTCAGTCGTGTCCGCCTCTCTGTGACCCCATGGACTTTATATAACCTGGGATTCTCCAGGCCAGAATACTGGAGTGGGTAGCCTTTCCCTTCTTCAGGTGATCTTCCCAACCCAGGGATCAAACCCAGGTCTCCTGCATTGCAGGCAGATTCTTTACCAGCTGAGCTATCAAGGAAGCCCTATGACCAACCAAGACAGCATATTAAAAAGCAGAGACGTTACTTTGTCAACAACGGTCCGTCTAGTCAAAGCTATGGTTTTTCCAGTGGTCATGTATGGGTGTGAGAGTTGGACAATAAAGAAAGCTGAGTGCTGAAGAATAGATGCTTTTGAACTGTGGTGTTGGAGAAGACTCTTGAGAGTCCCTTGGACTGCAAGGAGACCAAATCAGTCCATCCTAAAGGAGATCAGTCCTGAATATTCAGCTGAAGCTGAAGCTCCAATCCTTTGGCCACCTGATGTGAAGAACGGACTCCTTAGAAAAGACCCTGACGCTGGGAAAGATTGAAGGCAGGAGGAGAAGGGGACGACAGAGGATGAGAGGGTTGGATGGCATCACCGACTCAATGGACATGAGTTTGAGCAAGCTCGGGAGTTGGTGATGGACAGAGAGGCCTGGTGTGCTGCGGTCCACGGAGTCGCAAAGAGGTGGACACGACTGAGTGACTGAACAGCAACAACAAAGCTTGGAAAGACCAGAAGGAAAAAAAAATACTTGTTAGAANGAGTTGGACAATAAAGAAAGCTGAGTGCTGAAGAATTGATGCTTTTGAACTGTGGTGTTGGAGAAGACTCTTGAGAGTCCCTTGGACTGCAAGGAGACCAAATCAGTCCATCCTAAAGGAAATCAGTCCTGAATATTCAGCTGAAGCTGAAGCTCCAATCCTTTGGCCACCTGATGTGAAGAACTGACTCCTTAGAAAGGACCCTGACGCTGGGAAAGATTGAAGGCAGGAGGAGAAGGGGACGACAGAGGATGAGAGGGTTGGATGGCATCACCGACTCGATGGACATGAGTTTGAGCAAGCTCGGGAGTTGGTGATGAACAGAGAGGCCTGGTGCGCTGCAGTCCACGGAGTCGCAAAGAGGTGGACACGACTGAGTGACTGAACAGCAACAACAAAGCTCAGAAAGACCGGAAGGAAAAAAAAATACTTGTTAGAAAAAATTTAAAAAACACACACAGCAGGTGTGGGATCATTCATGTTTTTTAAAAAAATTTTAAAAAGAGTTGAGCTTGCATTGCAACATGGAGGGTGAAACCGCCTGGGCCCCTGCCAGGGGTGTGGATGGGGTGGATCCAGCCCGGCTGCTAACCCTCACCCCTGGAGGAAGGCAGGGACCCTCCATGGGAACCATTTCTTGCAAAGACAGCTCTACTGTGCACAGGATCCTCAGTGTGGTCAGCCCAAAATACAAATGATTCTTGTAAAGAGACTCAAGAAAAAGTTGGTTCTGCTCCATCGGTCCGAGTGTTCCCAAAATGTGTGGATGGGAAATGGAGAGGGGGAGGAGGGGAGAGGTGGACAGAGCAGTACCCACCTGGGAATCATGAGCAGAAGCAAGAAGAGGGATTCAATGAGAGAATGAAGGAAAAGACGGGAAAGAGTAAACGAGAAAAATAAGGCAAGTGTGTGAGCCATGGAGAGTCTGCTTTTCAAAGGAGCAGTGGTTTTCCGGTGGAGACGTAAGGCAGGCAAGACGCCGACTGCAGGGTCCATTCCGTGCTGGAAAATGAGGGGAAAGTACACGCCCTGATGGCAGGGAAATGGGCACAGACCTGAGTCGGGGGCCACAATGAGGTTCCCCACCCTGAGATGAGTACAAGTCACCCGTCCTGCTCAACCATCGCCAGTCAGAATCCGAGAAGCTGGAACCTCCTCCTTCTCAAGCTGGGAAGAAATCTGAACCCACACTGCACTCCTACAGGAAACAAGACTGAGTTGAAATAATCGGGATGGGAGGCAGGAGTTGACAGCTCTGATGGACAATGAAAGGAAGGCTACTGCGGTCAGAGCACTGGATGACATCCCAGGCTGGGAGTCAGACCCTGTCTGGGAAGAGGAGCCCTGGCTGGTCAAGCCCCGAGAAGCCTCTGGACTTTGAGCTTTACCTCTTCTCCTGGACAGTGAGGTCAGCAAGGCTGCTGGCACCTGAATACTCTTCACAGCGGCTTTGCTTTTTCTCCTAAGCCTTAGATCTCAAGGTTCTCGGCAAGTCTACGTTTAAATGGCCCCTATATAATTCTGCCAGGTAGCTAGGTCAAGTCGCTGTGGAAAGGTTGCTTTGTTCAAGAAGCAGAGATCTGAATTCAGAAGTTACCATTTCTGTTGTAAATTACACAAACTCAACTCCTGGGACTAGACTAGGGTCCAAATTCTGGGTTGTTTTTCTTTCTCCACGTGGGTTAAGATTGCAAGTACTCTGAGGCGTGAAAGGGAAAAGCGAAAGTGTTAGTCATGTCTGACTCTGCAACCCCACAGACTGTGGCCTGCCAGACTTCTCTGTCCATGGAATTCTCCAGGCAAGAATATTGGAGTGGGTGACCTTTCCCTTCTCAGGGGATATTCCCAACCCAAGGATCTAACCTGGGTCTCCTGCATTGCAGGCAGATTCTTTATTGTCTGGGCCACCAGGGAAGCCTTGGTCCTGCCTGAGATGAAGGGGCCCTGCACGGGTCCCTGCCGTCGAGATGCGCTGAATCCGCTCATTAGGGCCATTTCCTCCCAGATGAGGCTAAGACCGGGGGCTGAGGGTCCCCTCCCAGCTTCCCTCCCCACACAGTCTTCCCTGCATCTCCTTCTTAGGGGTCATTGATTTCAAAGCCAGCTCTGCTCATCAAAGAAGGAAGGGGAGACATGGCTCAGAGCTGCTAACGACTGGGGACCCTCTGAATCATAAGACCCTTCCCCCATATTCCCAGATCTCACATATCCCCCTTTAGTTTCTCCAGTAGAAGAGTAGAATGGTTAAAGTACATTCTGGGGGGAAAAGAGGTGAACAGATGCGTCCCATCCCATCCTTCCTCCACATTCTGTCTTCGTTCCTGGATAGTCTGTGCAACAGAAAGGACAGCACCCACAGCAATCCAGGACGTCATCAACAGCCTCACTACGATTCTGCTCCTGCCCTCCCAGCCTGGAGAGTTAGAATATAAATAGCACGGAAAGTCCATTAGAATAATTCACTATTCATCATGAATTATAAATGACATGACGGACTGTTCACACATGTCTAATTTAAACTTAAAATTTCGCCCTGTCAATGGGTTATTGAGTGTTAAAGGCATGGCCGTTTTTCCCGGGGCCAGCGTTGGGGTTCTGCCAGGGTTTCGCAGCATCCAGTTTGGTTATCGGGGCGGGGTGAGGGCGTGCCGGCCAGGAGCTCCCAGACGCCTGCGCCGTCAGCCTGCTGGTGGATGGCCAAAGGACTTCAGGCCATGTTTCCTCCCTGAATCCAAATTAGTCTCGCAGCCGGAGAGGCCTCAGCAGCTGATAATGGCCTAACAACCTCCAGCACTAACAGATATGACCTCGGCCACAGTGACAGGAATGACAAGCTCAACGCCTCCTGTCCAGGCAGAGCTGGGCGAGCAAATGCCGCGGCGGGAGCTGGGAGCCGCCTTGAGGAGGGAAATGTCCTAAAGGGAGAGGGGTGAGGCAGGCCAGCCTGCAGCGGGGTGCACAGCGCCGTCTTAGAGACGCAGTAGCTGATACCCCTCCAGGGCCCAGTAAAAGAAGGACGTTTACAAGAATGCTGAAAATGATGGTGGACTTCGCCAAGCAGGTTATTCATTAAAGGAGGATTTATGAAAGAATTATGGTTCCCTGGTGATTCAGGTGGTAAAGAATCTGCCTGCAATGCTGGAGACCTGGGTCTGATTCCTGCCTTGGAAAGATCCCCCTGGAGAAGGGAATGTCTACCCATTCCAGTATTCTTGCCTGGAGAATCCTGTGGATGGAGTGGCCTGGCGGGCTATAGTCCATGGGGGTCTCCAAGAGTCCAACATGACTGAGCAGCTAACTCTCACTTTTATGAAAAAATAGATGAATAAGAGTTCCCTTGCTGCGCATCTGAAATTAACACAACACTGTGAGTTGACTGTGTGCAATGCTATGCCGCGCTTAGCAGCTCAGCCGTGTCCGGTTCCTCTAACCCCATGGGCTGCAGCCCACCAGTCTCCTCTGCCGTAGGATTCTCCAGGCAAGAATACTTGAGTGGGTTGCCATGCCCTCCTCCAGGGAATCTTCTCAAACCAGGGACTGAACCCAGGTTTCCTGCATTGCAGGCGGATTAGCCAGTATAAAATAAAAAGTTTTCATTTTTTAAAAAAAGAGGAATTGTACCTCTGTTTCAAACCAGTCACCTCGTCGATGTGGTTTCAAACCAATCGCCTCATCTGAGTACCTCAGATGTGTCAGGAAAGAGGCAGGACCCGGGGTGGGAGCTCCTGCCAGAGGCCCTGCCTCTATCCCCTCTGAGGACCAGAAGCATCAACGGCTCATCCTTTTCTGTGCTGTTTGTGGAAGAGGTTCTCTTCACCCAAAGTTCACACGTCCGTGGTTCTCCAGACCTCATCAGTAGACAAGGGCTGTCTACCTGGCGCATTGGGCTGGGAACACAAAGGGACTCGAGAGGAGCTCTGTCCCCAGCCAGAGTGGGCCACAGCGACCTGGAGGCGAGCACCGGGTGGCGGGCAGAGGGGCTGTCCACACGGGTGTGGCTGGATGGCCTGTAGCCCTGCCCCTCCAAGCCCTGCCCCTCGCTGGGAAAGTCTTCCACTCTGGGTTCACAAGAACGTTTCCTTCCTCGAAGGAAATAGTGGTTCTAGGTCCACTTTACCTTCACGAGACAACAGATACTCCTGTCTTAGACAAGTCAGCCGTGGCGTAAGCCAATGTGTGTGGAGCCATCGGCCACTGAGACCTGAGCGGAGACTCTGAAAAGTGAGAGCCCCTCCCAGCCAGTCTGCGCTGTGAGACCAGGTGACCTGCCCAGGCAGGGCTGACCCAATTATCTTCAGGACCCTGGGCTCCAAAACCCACACAGCCTTCAATAAAGCCTTAAGAGAGAAAGGTCCTTCTCTGATGGAGAAGTCATGTCTAATGCTGGACAGCGGTAATGCTTTGGGAAACAAAATGATCAGAGAAGAAATTAATAGTGTTTTTGCATATATTTCTGTTTTCAAAGGCAGCTCTAATAGTTTCTGCACAGAGCAATAATATTTACACATAAAAGATCTACCGATTTTAATTTCATCATGAAAAACATATGAATGCAAAATACATTTGAGAAATGCAAACAAGCTTTACTCACAAAGAACAGACGCTGCTGCAGCGTGTGGGGCCAGCAGGCGGCCAGGGAGCAGAGTCGCTGTCAGGATGGACGTAGGGCAGCCAGTGCCTCCGTTGGAGGTGGACACATACGCATGCAACACGTGTGCATACACTTACATACTCAGACACAGGAGGAGAGGGTCTACCAGCTCAGCAGCCTTCCCCGTTATGCTCCCAGAATGCGGGCCCATAAAGGCCAATCACAGAACACAGGGAGGGATCTTGTTGGCTTTTTTCATCTTCTTAAAAATTTACGACTTCAATCTGAGTTGATTTCAACTGATCCTGATCATGGAGAGNAAAACATATGAATGCAAAATACATTTGAGAAATGCAAACAAGCTTTACTCACAAAGAACAGACGCTGCTGCAGCGTGTGGGGCCAGCAGGCGGCCAGGGAGCAGAGTCGCTGTCAGGATGGACGTAGGGCAGCCAGTGCCTCCGTTGGAGGTGGACACATACGCATGCAACACGTGTGCATACACTTACATACTCAGACACAGGAGGAGAGGGTCTACCAGCTCAGCAGCCTTCCCCGTTATGCTCCCAGAATGAGGGCCCATAAAGGCCAATCACAGAACACAGGGAGGGATCTTGTTGGCTTTTTTCATCTTCTTAAAAAGTTACGATTTCAATCTGAGTTGATTTCAACTGATCCTGATCATAGAGAGACTGCTCTTTCTGCAATGCCGCATGAAAGCCTGGGGGCTGCTCATTGGGGCCCATGTTCCCACCGTA
>SJYB01004362.1:234421-257520 GCA_006408585.1 Antidorcas marsupialis | reverse complement strand
GCTGGCCAAGTGTGTATAAATGTGAGCATCGCATCTGAGATCAGACAGTGGGAAGCGCTCTCTAGTGTGAGAATCCATTAACCTCCACGAAGCGTTACACGTTCATTTGTCCCGTTGTAAGATGCCACTGACTGCACGGGACTTCTCCGTGTCTCACACTTCCAACCTCACTATCAGCAGCCTTCCCTTGAGATGGGGAGAACCCGCTGTCCGTCACACCAGCGTGCCAGCCTCCGCTCCCATCTGATGAAACACACTGGTGGCTCAGAGGTTAAAGAGTCTACCTCCAATGTGGGAGACCCAGGTTCAATCCCTGGGTCAGGAAGATCCCCTGGAGAAGGAAATGGCAATCCACTCCAGTATTCTTGGCTGGAAAATCCCACGGACAGAGAAGCCTTGTAGGTTACGGTCCACAGGGTAGCAAAGAGTTGGACACGACCGAGTGACTTCACCTCACCTCACACCCACCAGGCGGGGTTTCACAAATGTTCCAGGGCTGTTCCAGAATCTCCTTCCTTCATGACAGATAAGTAAATTTCATGTCATTTTCATGAATATTAGTCTCTATATCCTCCAAATCTTCTATCCAAGTAAATGCCAGCACTGTCTACACTTAACGATTTTTTTTCGACATGGGAACATCCTTGGTGGCTCAGAGAGTAAAGAATCTGCCTGCCAGTGAAGCAGATCTGGGTTTGATCCCTGAGCGGGGAAGATCCCCTGGAGGAGGAAACGGCAACCCACTCCAGTACTCTTGCCCAGAGAATCCCATGAACAGAGGAGCCTGGCGGGCTGCAGTCCATGGGGTTGCAAAGAACTGGATGTGACTGGGAGAAGGCAATGGCGACCCACTCCAGTACTCTCGCCTGGAAAATCCCATGGGTGGAGGAGCCTGGTAGGCTGTAGTCCGTGGGGTCGCTAAGAGTCAGACATGCCTGAGCGACTTCACTTTCACTCTTCACTTTCATGTTCTGGAGAAGGACATGGCAACCTACTCCAGTGTCCTTGCCTGGAGAATCCCAGGGACGGCGGAGCCTGGTGGGCTGCCGTCTACGGGGTCACACAGAGTCGGACACGACTGAAGCGACTTAGCAGCAGCAGCAGAGAGACTAAAACACTTACTAATGTACCAGGTCTTCATTGCAGCTATCCTTGGAGCTGTGTGTGGCTTGTGGGACTGAAATGAGAATTTCAGAAGCTAACATTTTCTTTTCATTTGCCAAAAGCTGCATGTCTTTCAGTAGCAGGATCACAGGGTTTGAGGGATGCGGGTATACACAGGCTTTCTGATGAGCATGTTCCCTTTTCTTCCCCTGTGTCCCTTTAAAGAATCCTAATGCTCTCTTTTCTCAAACTCTTTCTATGAGCTGTGCAAGTGACCCTTTGTCCAAAATTTCAGTGTCCTCTCCAGGAGATCAAACCAGTGAATCCTAAAGGAAATCAACCTTGAATATTCACTGGAAGGACTGATGCTGAAGCTGAAGCTCCAATCCTTTGGCCACCTGATGTGAAGATCCAACCCATTGGAAAAGACCCTGATGCTGGGCAAGATTGAGGGGAAAAGAAGGAGATGGCAGAGGATGCGATGGTTGGATGGCATTGCTGACTCAATGGACATGAGTCTGAGTGAGCTCTGGGAGATTGATGGACAGGGAGCGCTGCAGTCCTTGGGGTCACAAGGAATCAAGAGCCGGACACAGCTTAGAGGCTGAACAACAGCAACAATTCCTGTGAGAGGCAGGATAGACCCTAGCACAAATCTTGGCTTCCCCACCTGACACAAGGCCCTCAGTCCAGCCTCCAAGCACCACCTGGCCACCCGAGTCATGAAGCTTCAGGCCTGCTTTCCAGCCCAAGGCTCGCCATGGCCACGCAACCTACCACCAGGCAGCGTCTCTGCACAGAGTCCTAAGCTGCTGTTACTGATTGTCACTACTGGAGGGTCTGGAGACCTCCATGCTGGTTCCTGAGGCCAGGCCTTCACTCCATAGGTATTCACGTGCCAAACGGACCCCAGTCCCCACACACTCAGGTATCACACAGCATCCCAAGGTGGGGGGGAGGGGGGCTGAGGCAGCCTCTTCAGGGCGGGTGTGAGTAGCCTGGGGCTCCTTTTCAGGACTGCAGCTGCACATGGGGAATGCAGATGACAGACAGGCAGACAGTGCAGGGTCCCTACTGCTTAGGACGGTGACACAGAGCTATAGAACACAGGGGGAGTGCGGCCCAGTGTTCAGCGCCTTAGAAGCCCTTGGAATCACAGAATTCATGATGCTGGCTGCATTAATTATGGAGGCCTTTGCGTTTACTCTGCACTTTTAAATATTGCATATGTAATGCACACTTCTATAGGGCGGATTCTGAATGACACTTTCAGAGTGGTTTTATTAAACAGCAAGCTGTATTTGAAGAAGAAGTAATTTGTAGCAAAGAACACAAACCTGTAAGTAAATTGATTTCATTGTATTTTGAACATGTGGCGCTGATTTTAAGATACAGTAGATAATACAAATGGTTAGGAGAAGCATGCGATTCTCTGAGGCAGGCTTCATGTGGTGACAGAAGGCTTTCTGTCTGATGGAGGAAACGGGAAATTCGGTCTCCTCACAAGTGGATGTGCCATCCCACCATCCCGTGAAGCTCGGACTTCAGACAAGGACCCCACCTCACTGAGCCTGAATGCTAAAGACCACGGCCAAGGCCAAGGCCGGTGAAAGAGATCACATATTAGCTGCCGTTGCATCATTAATCCACACGCCTAAAGTCATCATCTGCTTGGTCCTTGAGAAGATGCCTGGAGACTTAGAAAGCGCCTCCATCCACCGTCCACATCGCTGGTTCTCAGAGGCAGAGGCAGCCACGGCTCCGGAATCACCGAGCTGCGGGAGAGAGGACTTCCGACTCCCAGGAGCCCAGGTCCTCCCGCAACAGCTGCAGGGGCACCGCCTTCCTCCCACTGTCTCCACAGATCTGGGCACCGTCCTGGGTCCTCTCTGCAGCCTCAGAAGCCCTGGCCCAGCCCTGGACCAAGAGGCCCACCTCATGCGAGCCTGAGGAAGCAGATGGCTCTGACCCCTGCGGGGAGACGAGCACACGCGGGAAGGTTGACACGGCCCTGCCTTCCTTGTAAGCTCGCTTTCCGCCGTGGTTAACCCGCTCTCCAGCAATTAATCCACTCTCCTGCGGGTCACCTGGTCTCCTAAGGATTAATATGGTCTCCAGGGATTAACCTGCCCTCCATCTAACCATCCTTGCATTTGACTTTACATTCAGGCGCCACAGTTTCTGGATTGCTCCAGATAGACAATCTTCTCCTGCTGTTGTATCAAGAATATTCTTTCTACAGAAAGGGCACCATTTTTCGGCTCTACATAGTGACCCCAGGTCCAAAGTGAGATGACCAGCGCCCGGGAGAGCATCACGAACAAGGGCCTCCTTTTCATCACTGAAAACAGACTCCATCTGGGCGCTGAATTCAGGAGACACATCAGGACGTAAGTGAAGGCACGAGGCAATGACGACGGCTGCGCATCACGAAGACTCGGACCCGGGCCATAACCGCACGAGCCAGCAGGCAGTCAGGGGCTCCACAGCCGTCCTGGTACGGGGGCGTCAGGATCCGCACCAGCAGCTTGGAGGTGAGTGCCCGGCTGGGCTTGGCGCACTCCACACGGGGTCCCTGTGCTGGGCTCCTCTGCTGGCCCCTGCACAAGTGGACGTGCTTTTGACCACGGATGTTCTTTTGCTGGAGGCCACAAGGCCGAGGCGGGGAAGACTACACGGACCGACGCTAACAGCGTGGTCGCACAGACGGGTTATTAGGAGGGTCTGATGTGGTTGCCCGTCTCAAGATGCCGAGAACATCACCCCCAACCACGGCCGGTACAGTGAAGGTGCCACTCCACCAGAGTGACTCCTCAGGGGAGTTCTAGATCATGCTGAGTCTGCTCTTTTTAAGGAAACATGAAGTTATCTAAAAATGTGGGAGGCGCTTCCTCTAACAGGCTCATTCTTATTCACGCTTTGATGTTCAGGTCCACGTAGGGTTGGCCTAGAAAAGGCAATTCACATGGGGTGCCCCTTCCTCTTCCGGGTGACTGAGGTCCTACCACAGGTAAGGCCATGGCAGGCAAGGCCCCCCCGGCATGAGAGCAAATGGTTTACAGAAGAGCTTGTCAAGATGAGTCACTGACAGGAGACGGGATGAGCCCCCAGTGGCCACCTAGTAAACAGAGCGTGCTGGGCCCACCGAGGCAGGAGCGGGTGCTCTGACCCCTGCCTGTCTCCTCCTCTGTTCGCTGTACCTGTAACCTTTCCAGGGGAAGAGCCGCCCCGCAACCTCCTTCAGCACATTCCAGGCATGCAAGGCGCCCAGTTTCAAGGCCCCCAACAGTTGCAAGAAAGAGGCGCTGCCTGATGGACGGTATCAGAAATGCAGAAAAATTATTAATGACCCCACTCTCTCCGAGTGGCTGTACTCACACCTCGAATTAACATTTCAGTTTTCAATATGATTCAAGGCAAAGCTGCAAAACCAAAGGCAAAAAGTAGGAGGAAGCAAAAGAACACAGTCTTGTGAAATAATAAGTCAGGCCTGAAGAATTACAGAGGGAGCTAGAAAATCCCCGAGAGGGAGCCAGGGGAAAGCTACGATGAGCAGCAGACAGTGTAACCGAGGAGCAACTGATCAATACAGAGCACCAGGGATGCTGCTCTGTCAACAGCTCTCGTTTCTTTCTCGGGGCGGGGGTAGGGGGGTGCTAGCATATTTTGCATAGAAGTAATTAAATTAAGAAACGGATTCAATGGTACCACTTGAATGCTCTGACAAAAATTCTCTCCTTCTCTTTGTAATCGATTAACACGGGCAGTCTCTCAGTTTCCAAAGTGATTGAACAATTACCCATTTCCCATTTTGAATGAGTCATTACCGTTAGATTCAGCCACATGAGCTGGCCTACATTTGGCCCTCTTTGATCCATGAAAAAAATGGCAGTTTCCAGTGGCTCAAATCAACACAGAGTTGGCTGCCTTCTTTAGTAAGAAAATACATCCTGGCCAAAGATTTTGCATCGTTTACAGATAAACTTCTCCTGCAAAAAAATTAGCCTCTTCCAAGCCAAAGTCCCAGAAGTTGAGCCACTTGTGAAGCTCTTACAAACCGCTTCTCCAAGACAGTCAGCAAAAGCCGAGGGGAGATTAGAAGTCAGTGGGTGTCAGAAAATGCAAGGAGTAAAAAATGAAGTCCCCAGTAAACTGGGTGAGAAGTACATTCCTTTTGATTGTTGTCTCTTGCTTTTTAATGTTCTCAGCAAATGTCTGTATCTTTCAGAGTCTCTCAAGGATTTTTAGATAAAAAGAGAGGTTTTATCTTTGCATGTCTATAAGCAGAGGAGAACTCCAGAGACCAAAACCTACAGGCAATTCAAATAAACTAAATCCGATCAAGGTAATATCAATGCCAGAATTAGAAGAAAACCCAGAGAGAATCTCAATAACAACATTAAAACAGCAGGTTTCAACTGGAATCAATAGACAGAATAAACAGAAAAAATTAAGTCACAAAGTGTTAGTAGATAAAAGCTCCTCACTCATTAAAATTCTGTTTGTCTTTGTGTCTTTTTATCAATGTACCTATATATCTATGCGAGTATATCAAAGTTTGTAATGTAAAAGAATGATGAAATAATCTAATTAATTTCTGGTGTCATTTCACATATTTCTTTCAAGTTAGAACTGCAATATTAATAATGGTTTGCAGTTTAATAAAATATCTTTATGTCCTATTAACTCCTATATCAGCCTGTTATAAAAGCCACTTTCTATCAAATAGCTGAACTTCAAAAGAGTTTTGCTTTGATCAGAAAAAGGAAAAAATCAGGTTCATTCCATTTATACTGAATAACCTCACTCAGTTTCATAGACGGCTGTCTGGAGCTGCCATTCACTCAGAAAAAATATTCCAATGGGCAAAAAAATTCAAAAAGGCAGAATCTAATGAGGGAACCAGGGCACATGGGAAGCTTGCTTTTTACTTGCATGGGCAGAGGAAGCCTGGCTGCAGGGAAGAGGGCACCTGCACAGGGACCCCCCCCCCCAGGTGGAGGCGACCAGCTTGCACCCACCCAGAAGAGCGTCCACCCGTTCCTGCGCCAGGAACGCGATACCATCACTGCGTCCTTCCGTCACTAAGAGCCGTGAGAGAAACTGGCATCCTTGCCAGGAGACAAAAGTTGTTCTCTGGCCGCCTTCCTCCATTCCTTTCGATTGTTGGTTGTTGTCGTGAGAAGTCATGCCCCCAGGCCCACCCAAGAGGTGCGGTCAGCAGTCTTGTCCCAGCTCGGCTGTTGATCACCAGACACGTCCTCCCTCTGTGGTCTCTGCCACTGCCGATGCCTCAGCCAGACACCAGGCCTGCAACACCCGGGTTATTCACTAAGGACGGGACCATGGATCCCAGGAGTTAGCGTAAAGGTCCAGGGTATCCTCAGTTCGTTCTTTCTAGTATAGCAGCTGAAATAGACATTAACTACTAACCAGGGCATTTCATTAAGGCTTTGTTTATTTGGTGTTTATTCCCAAAGGGGATTTCAAGTGTGATTGTTTTTCTGGGAATAAGCCTAAGTGGGTTCCTAGGAAGGTCAGCATGAGCAGAGTCCACCCACAGCCCCCCAGTCACAGTGCCGGAGTTCACCTCCATCCCGGGGAGGGGCGAGCAGCCTGGGGTGCGGAGAGGAGGGCGATCTGGCTTGGAGCCCCTTGGGTGGGGCCAGCTGTGCCCCAGGGATCCCATCCCTGCCCTTCCTAGCCTGGTGCCTAGCACCCACAAGGTGCCAGCTCAGCGCCTCCTGAAGAGCGAATGGCAGGTGCAAACAGAGGTCAGGCGGGATCATCTCTGAACGGCTTCTGCTAAGCCGACGGACCCCTGTCTCCTCGCACGGAAGCGAGGTCCTGCTTTGTGAGCCTGGACACGAGACGCAGAGCTGCCCTTTCATCTGGGCTCCCCTGGGGGCTCACACGGTTAAGAGTCTGCCTGCAATGTCAGGGACTCCAGTTCTACCCCTGGGTTGGGAAGATCCCCTGGAGAAGCGCATGGCAACCCACTCCAGCATCCTTGCCTGGAGAATCCCATGGGGCTCCAAAGAGTTGGACACGACTGAGCAGCTAACACTTTCACTTTCTCTGCCTTTTCATCTGGGAAGGAGGCAAGGAGGCCAGACTCTGTGCCCAGCAAGGGCTCCTTCTCAGAAGCGAGTGGCGGCCACCTCCCAGCCCCTGGGGAGAGCTTGCCCTGGCCTTCGGGTCCCTGCAGAAGAGGGTATCCCGGCGACACCCGTGTTCTCCTTGGACTCACGGTGGACACACCATGTTTTAGGCACAAACACACACTTGTCCTTCTCCCCGCTCCCAGGTGCCCCCATCCCCTAAGTCCAGATCTTCTGCAGCCCAGGCAGGTAAAGGGTTCACCTCCTACAAACAGAAAGGAGTTGGACCTAATGAGACAAGACTAGGTGGCAAGAAAATACCCTGAATTCCTGAGAGAGTGAAACCGCAGCATGTCACCCTCACAACGAATAGTACATTCCCAGGAAAAAGCCACTCATGAAGACATCAGTCCAAAAAATGACCCGAGGGAAAAAACCGGGCTGCTGAGATACTTATTGTGGATGGAAGACTCGAGGGAGGTAGGGGGAGCTGCCTTTTATTCTCAAGCTCACAGGCAGTGAAGAATCTGCCTGCAGTGTGGGAGACCTGGGTTCGATCCAGGCTGGGATGATCCCCTGGAGAAGGGCATGGCTATTCACTCCAGTGTTCTTGCCTTGGAGAATTCCATGGACAGAGGAGCCTGGCGGGCTACAGTCCATGGGGTCGCAAAGAGCCAGACATGATTGAGCAACCAGCACATGAACACAGGCTTGCTCAGCCTCAGTCGTGCCCAGCTCTTTGGGATGCTGTGGACTGTAGCGCACCAGGCTCCTCCGTCCCAGGGCTTCTGCAGGCAAGAACACTGGATGCCATGCTGTAATCTCATTCATGCTGAAGCTTGACTTCAGAGTCCATCTAGTGTGATCAGGATGCTTTCACTGCAGGTCCTAGGGTACCAGCTCCAGTCATCTGGGATGAACTCCCCCTCCACCTGTCATCATCTCTGGCCACGAGCACAGCCTCTGCTCCCTGTGGCTGCAGCTGGTCCAGGTGTGCCCAACTGTAGTGTCCACCTGTGTTCAGGAAGAAGTAGGTCATCCCCTGTTCACACAAATTCGGGCCGTGTCTGGGTACCTCTCCACAAACCTTAACCTGGTCCTGTAAACAGTAGCATTTCATCCAAGCTGACTCTTCCAGGGCCCCTTTCGTCCTCTTAGTCTCTTTAATCCTGACCAGGCTGTTGAAACATCTCTACTAGTTTTGGCACCGTTCCTACACGTCATCTCCAGCACTGAGCATACGAGCAAGAAGATGCTCAGAGGGCAGAGTAAGAGCCAGAAATAAGAGCAGGAAGAAATGAGACTTGGTTAGTATCTTTGCACTGTCAGTACTTTGGGTATAATTTAAGAATACTTTTGCATATAGTAATATTTTTCCACTCGTGGATGACTTAAGAAAATGGAGACCCCTTTAGTTTATCACAGAGGTTTTCACATCAAGGTGATTCGGGGCCTTAGGGCAAATGTTTGGGGACATTCTATTACTCCCAGCTCCCAGCAGGACCAATCCATCCTGTGTGCCCAGTTGCTTCAGCCGTCTTGTCTGACTCTGTGACCCCATGGACTATAGCCCTCTAGGCTCCTCTGTCCATGGCATTCTCCAGGCAAGAATACTGGAGTGGGTTGCCATTTCCTCCTCTAGGCGATCTTCCCGATCCAGGGCTCAAACCTGGGTCTCCTGCACTGCAGTCAGATTGCTTACAACTGAGTCACTGGGAAAGCCTGGGGCAAAGCCATGGATGCTGCTGAATATCCCATAATGCACAGGGAAGCCCCAAGCAAAGCCATGGTCTCGGCTGAGTATCCCATAATGCACAGGGAAGCCCCAAGAAAAGCCATGGATGCTGCTGAGTATCCCATAATGCACTGGGAAGCCCCAGGCAAAGCCATGGACACGGCTGCATATCCCATAATGCACAGGGAAGCCCCTGGAAAAGCCATGGATGCTGCTGAGTATCTCATAATGCACAGGGCGGCCCCCACACATGGGACCACAAAGGCNATTGCTTACAACTGAGTCACTGGGAAAGCCTGGGGCAAAGCCATGGATGCTGCTGAATATCCCATAATGCACAGGGAAGCCCCAAGCAAAGCCATGGACGCGGCTGAGTATCCCATAATGCACAGGGAAGCCCCAGGCAAAGCCATGGATGCTGCTGAGTATCTCATAATGCACAGGGCAGCCCCCACACATGGGACCACAAAGGCCACGTGTCGATCTAGCTGAAGCTGAGAAACACTCCTCCACCAACTGAAACCCAAGAATTCTAGACCCGAAGAGCAGGGCCCTCAGAGGTGGTGGTGCACGCTGGGGTCCGGGAGGGATAGCTCTGCCCTACCAGCACCCCCAACCCCTGAGTTGTCCCTGCCCCCTCACCCCACGAAATCTGCCTGAAGAGCCAGCCCGTCTCCTTGGGCTCCCGCCTCTACGCTGAGGCTTCCAACATGGGTGGCCATTCACGAGAAAATGCTGGACTCCTCCAGGGTTCAACGGCTTCCAGGGGACCTGTATGGGTCATCATCTACAACTCCAGAAAGGTGAGCAGGGTGAGTGATAACAAATCCTGGAGTAGGGTGCTGTCGAGGTTTTTAGCAGCCAGATGTGTCTTAGGTCATCCACCTCCACATCCTCATTCCTGAGGCCTCGCGAGATGATGCCAGGATTCTAGGCCACAGGTCTGGTCATCACGGCACCAGGGAGAGTCCACCCCACTTCCTCCGCAGGCCGTCATGGCCAGTTTTAGCAAGAACTGACATAAAGCTCTTTGTGAGTCGAGACCAGAACTGTATTTATCTGCAGTGAGTTTATGTTTCATTGGAAAATATTTGCCTCATTTCTGCTGCATGATGGATGCCTCGGGGAGACTTCTATTTGCTTCCATGAGCAGTGAGACAATATTCTGACCAGTTTCCCCCAAAGGAAGCCAGTGAGTGAAAGTTGCTCAGTCGTGTCTGTCTCTTGGTGACTCCATGGACCATACAGTCCATGGAATTCTCCACCACGATACTGGAGTGGGTAGCCTTTCCCTTCTCCAGGGGATCCTCCCAATCCAGAGACTGAACCCAGGTCTCTCGCATTGCAGGCGGATTCTTTACCAGCTGAGCCACAGGGGAAGCCAAAAGACTTCATAAAACTTGCGAGAGTTGGGGAACTAGGGAGACCCTTACCTCATCATCTCAGCAGGCCTTCCAGCTCTCCGTGAGAACCGGTTCGTTCCTGTGGTCCCAGTGCCCTACTCCAGCACTTTTCAGCGGTGGGTGAAGCAGGCATTCGGACCTTGCCATCCCCATCTCGGCTTCCCCGGGCCCGCTACGCTATCTCCGGCCAGATCAAAGTATCACCACACCGTGGGCTGAGCTCAGTGCCAAAGAAAACTCAACGGGGCTGGGTGCAGCCCATCGGATCCAAATTCTGCACGTGATATAAATTAACTAGAGGAAGTTCCGTCAAAAAGAAAATAGTGGCAAGGATTTTCAAACAGGCTTCCCAACCCGGCGGGGATTAAGTGAAACGGATCCTTCATGACGGAGGGCTTATCTTCTGAGAGACGATGTGACGACTGAGTTTGGTTCCCGGCTGGGACTCGGCATCTACAGCCCTTTGTCCTGAGAGCAGGTCCGCTGGGTGAAGGCGCGGGCGTGGCTCCCATGAGGATCGTGAACGTCTGTGCTATCTGAGAACGGCCTTTCCTGGTGGCTTCTCGAATGTGTTCAGGACCATTCACGAGATGAGAGGAAACCTGGATGAGGAGATGGAAAGACACTGCTGTTTTCCTGTTTCTATAGGATATTAAGAAAGCAGGCCCCCTGGGCCGGGGGCCACCCAATGCTCTATGCACAGATCAAGCAAAGAAAGTTGGGCCAGCCAGAAGCCACTCGGCAGAAAATGGTTGCTGCTACAATCTCTCTGAATTGGTTCTTCCTACCGAAAAGAAAAAGGCTTATTTATATAACGAGTGTACTTTGTAATATACTTTCCCTGCAATGCTAAGATGGAGAACACAGGGAAATATTTAAATACTGTGCGATAACCACACGAACGTCTATTTCTCTTCTAACCCGTTCGCGGCGCGGTCCAGCTCCTCACATCTCAGGCTTTGTTCGGCTCACCGACTCCTGAGTGTGGGCTCCAGAAGAAGACATTTCGAAGTTCTTTAAAAAGCAAGTCTTCAGGGACTGATTACGGGTGCAGAGTCTGGCTCCTGGAGTTCCTGTTACAGATTCTGTATGCTAGAAAGTCCTCCTCTGTCTCCTAAAGGCAAGTCGCTCATGCAAAGACTGTGCAAGGACTTTGGACTCGGAGGGCCTGGTGCTGCCCATCTCCGCAGCCAGCCACCCAGAAACCAAAAGCAGGAGTGAGGTGGGTCCCTGCCACGGACTGCTCCCCTCGATGCCCAGTTGGTGAGGAGTGAGGGCAGGAGCCCTGAGTGGAGACTGTCAGCTCCGCAAGCCCCCTGCTTGTTATGGGGGTGGCGGCTGTCTCCAGAGCAGGCACTGAGGCAATCCCAAACTCTCCTCTGTTCAGCTGTTGCCCACACCCAGAACTAGCCTCAAAGGATCAAAATTCCCATGTGGATCAAGGGATGAATTTTTATGCAAAGTTTAAGCGACTCGACTTCAACCCTGGGTGCTGGTTTGCAGAGCAGTGGGGAAACCTTCCTGGAGTTCAGAGACCACACTGCCACCGACGTCTCCCAGGTGCTGAGTTAGACTATCAAGCAGGAAATTCACTGACAACATAGCCGGAAAAAATAAAATTCGCGGTTGATCCATCCAAGATCTGGGAACACCTTCCAAAGGAGCTGTGATCGGGAACAAGGACATCCCCAAGTCAGAATAAACTTTCTCCCAAACCAGCTTCATCTTTCCGTGAAAAGTCCACACACCGGTTCTGTTCACACTGGGAATGTTTTTAAGTGAATTGGAAAATAAGTAACACTTGGGCAGGAGGGATGTGAGACCAGCCAGGGGGTGGCTGGCAGGCTGGGGGTGCCTCGTTAGCAAACGAGCTGCTTCTTAGGGTGAAAGGGGCTTCTGCCTGCTTTGCTACTAAACAAATTAGAACCTTAATTAGATTAAAATGCATACATTTTAACTTTAATCTCTTCCTGTATTTGAAGGAAAAGTCCCCATCTCACAGAGCCTGCCTCCTTTCTCCTTTGCTTCCACCTGTTTCCATCTCAGGAACTTGTCCCCAAGCCACAGAGGATAGATAGCCCTTATCAGATCGCCCGGAGTCTTGGAAGGTTCAAGTTGGAAGAGAATTCATATTAATCCCTTTATTAATTGAACCCAAACCTCTCTTCTCACCAGTGAGTAGAATGAGGCTCAGACATTCCGAGTGAGTCCCCAGCTTCTGAGACGGAAATCCCACTCTGAGTCTTGTCCCAGCCACAAGACCTCGCCGATCCTCGACCCCTGCAGCTTGCTACGTGGCCCCAGACTCCCATCCACCTCTCTAGTGACCAGAAAAACAAAGACGGTGCTAGTCACTCAGTCATGTGCGACTCTTGGCGACCCCAGGGGCTGTAGCCCACCAGACTCCAGGGTCCATGGGATTCTCTGGGCAAGAGTACTGGAGGAACTTGCATTGCCCTCCTCCAGGGAGTCTTCCTGACCCAGGGACCGACCCCAGGAGCATTTGTCTCTAACAGCGGGCCGTCTTCCAGGTGACGGGCCACATCAACGTGACACAAGAAATCAGGCGCTGAAGGCGACCCTGTGCACTCCGCTCTGGGCATCCAAGGACTAGGAAGAGGCTTCCCCGGGAGGGTGGATGGTGACGTCCTCTCCGCTGCTCACCAAGGGCTCTGTGTGTGGTGATGGGGGCTGAGGGGTGGGAGGCTCCCCCTCAGTGCATGGTGCGTGTTTCGCAAACCTGTTTAGACGCCTTCTCTTCCAGACGAGAGCCCTTAACACGTGACCACGTGAAGCTCCCCTGCTCCCACACCGATGCCCCTTTCTGACGTGGGGGTCCCCAGCCTCCACGTGGTCAGACATGGCACAGCAGCATCAGCTCAGAGCGAGCTCCTTCCTCCTGGCCCTCGGGGGGGGGGGCGGCTGCCCGGCTCCCGCCTTGACACGCCCGCTCTGGAGGGAATCCCACTCTGACACCGCCTTTCAGCCACTTCAGCAATGAGACGCAGGCCCTGCTACAACCTGAGGGGCAGCCAGACCACCGCGCCCGCTGCTGAGCCCGCCTGCCGAGGGCCCTAGGTCAACATCCCAGTGCCCGCCCCCCATCACCAACCGCACACCCCCGCCACCACCACCCTCATCTGGGAAGTGTCTCTGGCTTCACTCAGAGAGGACCTGGGGGCCTCTGGTCACAAGCAAGCATGCTACACCCAGCTCCCTGAACCCACCGGCCATCAAGACCTCAGGAGGTATTCCGAGGCATGATCAGATGAGAGGAACCTGCGTGGCTTCAGAGAGGGGTCCAGGCCAGGGCTGGGCACTAACAGGAGAGAGGCAAAGGCAGGCCCGCTGGGGGTTTTCTGACCCGTGACATGGGCATGGGGGCAGCATCAGAGAGCTGGCCAGGCACCAAGGCCTCCAGGGCCTTAGGGGCGCTCACATCTCTGAGGACTTGAAGTGCGTCCAGCCTGGCCAGGCCCTGCTGGTCCCCCACCCCCTCAGAGGCAGCCCTGTTGATTCCCTGTGTGATCTTGCACGGGGAAGCATGGGGCAGGACATGACTGGGTCCCAGCTAAGAGGGGAAGAAAGCAAAGGGGCGCTCAGCACAGGGACCCCCAAGGCCCGCCTCCTGCCTAGACACGCAGACCCCTGGGGGCAGGTGTAGGCTCCACCCTGGGCCTGGTTGAGCGCCTGGCACAGGGCAGGGGGTGGGTGAGCATCCCCAAGGAGCTCGGCAGAGTGGGGGGTGGGGCAGGGGCAGGAAAGACGGCCAGGCCAGCGTCACGTCCGCTGATAAATGCCAATAAATATGCAAATGGCGGTTCTAGAACCGGTCTTCTTCCTTTCCAATCAATTCCAGTAACCCAGGGGGTGAATCGCTATAAATTAGAGTGNTGGGTGAGCATCCCCAAGGAGCTCGGCAGAGTGGGGGGTGGGGCAGGGGCAGGAAAGACGGCCAGGCCAGCGTCACGTCCGCTGATAAACGCCAATAAATATGCAAATGGCGGTTCTAGAACCGGTCTTCTTCCTTTCCAATCAATTCCAGTAACCCAGGGGGTGAATCGCTATAAATTAGAGTGTGACTTGTAAAAAGCATTTTTTCTGACATCCCTAAAGCACTGCTGGATCTTCGGAGTCTATAAATTGTTGGTGTATATGAGTTTATATAACCACTCTATAGTTAATAAGAATGATCCTCCAATTAAAATAAATAAATTTATATATAAAAAAAAGAATGATCCTCAGAGCAGTACCGGAATTGGGATGTATTTTCGAGCTCCTGAATGTTGCGATCCGGGGTTATGGGGGCTGCGGGCTGTTGCTCGGTCCCGCCCCTGCGCTTGGGGGCAGAGCCGGTGAGGTCTGTAGCGGGCACAGCCCAAGCGAGTGTCACCCACACCAGCCGCCCTGCCTGAATCCCCAGAAAGGTGGACCCAGAGCTGTACTTACGCACTGCTGGGCGCGGTGCTCTGGGCCAGGAATTCAGAGCACACAAGGCCCGGCCCTGCTCAGGAAGAATGGGGCTGATGGAGTGAGGTGTGCACGTGGCTGGCACAGAGACACGGGTGGGTGGCGGAGACTGCTGGGGCTCCGTGAGGGAGCCAGCCCCCACTCAGGACGATGGGCGCAGAGGAGGTGGAGGATTCCAAGGATCACCAGCAGTCATGGAATGGGCATTGACTAAACGGGAATAACCTGGGTGATGGCCAAACCCTCAGCAAGGTCACAGATCAGACCTAGGTGTGGCCAGGCTCTGCAGGACAGCTAGGAGGAAAGGCTTTGCTTGATATCCACCTGGGGTCCACCCATCCACAGCCGTAAACGGGGAGGGGTCTGTCCACCTGGGGTCCATCCACAGCTGTAAATGGGAAGGAGTCTGTCCATCTGGGGTCCACCCACTCACACCCGTAAACAGGGAGGCGTCTGTCCACCTGGGTCCACCCACATCTATAAATGGGTCTTGCAAGAGAAAGGAAGTGGCCGTGCCCTCCTGCGTGCTCGAAGCTGACCCTGACGGGAGCCTCCACAGATTCTCCTCCTCCGGGGGTCCTGGAGCTGGCCGCCGGCTTCCTCCGAGCGCCGCTGCGGACACCTCTTCCCCAGAANCTCCTGCGTGCTCGAAGCTGACCCTGACGGGAGCCTCCACAGATTCTCCTCCTCCGGGGGTCCTGGAGCTGGCCGCCGGCTTCCTCCGAGCGCCGCTGCGGACACCTCTTCCCCAGAACCGCGGGAGCAGGCGCCAACCGAGCTGCATCCCAGAAAGCCCCGCATCAACACAGGGCTGCTCGTTTCTAAGGCTGCCCACGGGCTACAAGTCAGAGCTGCGGGGAAGAGGCTTCAGGCCCGGGGCCACCCACCCGCGCCGCGTGCTCTGCTCAGCACACCAGGATGTTTGAACACACGGCCAGAGAGACACCTGACGCTTCCAGGACAGGAGCAAACGCACAGACAGCTGACAGGCACACAGCACGCGCGCACATGCACACACACAACCATGCCCCCCCAACACCTGCACAGAGCACGTCCACACACAGCACACACACACGCACACGCACAGAGCACACTCACACATCACACTCACACACAGACATCTGCACACACACACAGCACACACACACGCATAGAGCACACCCACACACATCCACACACAGATGCTGCACATACACACGGCACACACACACACACAGAGCACACACACACAGCACACACACACATCCACACACAGATGCCTGCACACACACAGCACACACACATGCACAAGTGCACACACACACATCCACAAAGACATCTGCACACACACACACGTACACACACACACCCCTTCACACAGCATATCCACACACATACACATGTACAGAGCACACACACACACAGCTCACCCACACACATCCACACACAGACACCTGCACATACACACACAGCACACACATATGTACACGCACACAGAGCACACACACACATCCACACACAGATGCTGCACACACACACGGCACACACACATGCACAGAGCAAACACACACACAGCACACCCACACATCCACACACAGACGCTGCACACACACACAGCACACACACACGCACGAGCACACACATAGTTGCACACACACAGACACACACCTTCACACAGCACATCCGCACGCACAGAGCACACCCACACCCACCTCTTTATCACCTTTCCTTAAGAATGGGATACACACACTCTGAGAACAGTATTAGCAACCTAGCCAACCCGAGCTTTAGGAACATCATGCTGTGCCCAGGGCAGATTTATTTCAGGGATGCAGAACGGGCCTGAGCCCAGAGGGAAAGGTAGAAGCTGTGTGGAAACAGCGATGACATTCTACAGACACTGCTGAGTGCAAGCATTTTTCTTGAAAACATTAAAGCGTTAGAAGACAGCTCTTTAATGTCGGCTGCGTGCCTACCTCTGTATCTTTGTGTGTGCCTGTGCGTGTGTGCCTGTGCGTGTCTCCCTGTGCGTGTGTCCCTGTGTGTGTGTGCGCATATGTGCGCATGTGTCTGTCCCTATGCCCTTGTGTGTGTGGTGAGTGTGCACGTGTATGTGTGTGTGTCCCTATGTATGCACGTGTGTGTGTATGCCTGAGTGTGTGTGGCTGTTTGATCAGTGTCTCATCACACACGCAGCCCTGTGGACATAAACCAGAAAACATCTGATCTGATGGCCCCAGCCCACCGTCATCACTGCCCACCCAGGAGAGCACCGGGCCACACACGCCCACTCTAGGACTGTGCTGGGGACACGTGCCGCTCCCGTGTGAGTGATTCCATCCGCTTCAGTCTCACAAGTGTCCTGAGTTCATCAATAAATTACGTAATCACCCCACCTAAGACATGAAATAAAAATAAAGCTACTGCATTGCCAATGACTGGCCAAACGTACTTATTTCAGATGTTAACATATCAGGACAAATTAAGGAAGTCAAAGGAAAAGAAAAATTAGAATTCATAAGAAAGTTCAAGCTCTAAATACATGCGTGGAAATACAGTCTTCTGCTGGCCATCAATAATTAGGTAAAAAGGATTAAAGATCCCAGCCCCAGTTAACGACAAAACTGCAAAATACAGGCAAATGTTAGAGACAGGAAAGGAGGCGCGGTCCAGTCGCTCAGTCGTGTCCGACTCTGCGACACCACGGACTGTAGCCCACTGGGCTCCTCTGTCCATGGGATTTCCCAGGCAGAACACCGGAGTGGGTGGCCATTTCCTCTTCCAGGGGATCTTCCTGACCCAGGGATTGAACCCAGGTCTCCCACGTTGCAGGCAGGTTCGTCACCGTCTGAGCCACCAGGGAAGGCCTGAAAGAGTAATAAAGATCGCCTAAGTCATTAGGGAGATTTCCGTTTTTCTGGATGAAAACCCTGTGTATTAGAAAGTTGTCCAAACTAGTCTATAAATTAGATTTTAGCCTCACAGAAAATAGCCTAAATTTACTTGAAAAATTGTTTTTAAACTTCTAGAAGAGCAAAGGCAGAGAATACTCAAGAAAGTTCCGCAGCATTTATTATTGCTGAGTCTTGCCCTAAAACCCTTTCCACAGACAGTCTGTCCTGCAACCCTGTCTCATTTTGTGGATCAGGACACCGGGGCCCAGAGGGGTTCCTCCACCCCCACATCTGTGCCTGCGAATAGTGCTGACAGCCGCACCCCAGAAAGGTGCTGCCCGGAGGGCGCTGAGCCCCAGAGCTGCTCGCAGAGGGATGGGGCATAGGATCTGTCCTCGGGGTCTGTCCACGCTACCACCCGCCAGTGCTCTGCAGGCAAGCAGGACCTGCTGCCACAATCACGGGGTGCAGTGGTTTTCTGGGGCCACATAAACAGCCACCTGAAGCTCAGAGCATCGCCGACCGGCACCAGCCATACTCTGGGCTGTGGTCAAGGTGTGGGCGGCTGGTTTCACTACTGGGGGCTCTGGTGAGCATGCCCTTCCCAGTACAGCCTGCACATAGGCAGGATTCAGTGCCCATGGCCGCAGAGCCAAAGCCCCTGGTGCTGGGGGCTGCTCCCGGGCCACCCGCACCCGGCCCTCCAGGTCAGCCCCGGGGTCCTCCTGAGGCCAGTCCTTCTCCGGCTCAAAACTCTGGCCACTGGGCCAGTGGCCAGCTGGAGAAGGCTCTCGGGCTTTTCGAGGGCTGGTAGCTGAGGCCTGGGCCCACCTGCCAACCCTCCTCTCTTCATGTGACAGCCCAACCGCAGAACAAAATCCATCCAGTTTCTGGTCCTGGGGACCCCGAAAAGGAGCAGTCNAACTCTGGCCACTGGGCCAGTGGCCAGCTGGAGAAGGCTCTTGGGCTTTTCGAGGGCTGGTAGCTGAGGCCTGGGCCCACCTGCCAACCCTCCTCTCTTCATGTGACAGCCCAACCGCAGAACAAAATCCATCCAGTTTCTGGTCCTGGGGACCCCGAAAAGGAGCAGTCTTGGGTGTGGCGGGGACAGTCTGGGAATTCTGAGTGCCAGGTACATGAAGAGGTGAAGTCCTGTGCAAACAAGTCCGCACACGCACCATCATGTGTCTTCTTCCTGTCGCTCAGTCGTGTCTGACTCTGCGGCCCCACGGACTGCAGCACGCCAGGCTTCCCTGTCCTTCGGCCTCTCCCAGAGCTTGCTCCAGCTCATGTCTGTAGGGTCAGTGGGAAGGCCCTTTATAGAAACCAGAAACCAGGGTTGATCCTAGGAGGCTCTGAAGGTTTCTCACCGAGACACCACGTCTGAAGCCGGTGCTCCATGCTGCTTATCTCAGCGTCAGGAACCGTGACCTCTAAGACCCCCACATGCCTCCCACCTTGTGGACCATTTGGGTCGAGGAGAGACCCTCCCGCCTGGATTGGGTCCCTCGACTCAGGGGCCACTCTGGAAAGCAGCCAGTGGGAGGGACTGTGGCCCAGAGGCCCCCTGCAGGCTGGTGAGCCAGGCAGGAACCTGGGGAGTCCAGGGTGGTTGGAAGCCCAGGGGTGGGGGTGGGGCAGACTTCCCAGGGTGGGTCCTGAACTTNAGGACTGCAGCACGCCAGGCTTCCCTGTCCTTCGGCCTCTCCCAGAGCTTGCTCCAGCTCATGTCTGTAGGGTCAGTGGGAAGGCCCTTTATCGAAACCAGAAACCAGGGTTGATCCTAGGAGGCTCTGAAGGTTTCTCACCGAGACACCACGTCTGAAGTCGGTGCTCCATGCTGCTTATCTCAGCGTCAGGAACCGTGACCTCTAAGACCCCCACATACCTCCCACCTTGTGGACCATTTGGGCCGAGGAGAGACCCTCCCGCCTGGATTGGGTCCCTCGACTCAGGGGCCACTCTGGAAAGCAGCCAGTGGGAGGGAGTGTGGCCCAGAGGCCCCCTGCAGGCTGGTGAGCCAGGCAGGAACCTGGGGAGTCCAGGGTGGTTGGAAGCCCAGGGGTGGGGGTGGGGTAGACTTCCCAGGGTGGGTCCTGAACTTGGAACCCCAAAGGCTCCACCTGCACCCGCCCCTCCCCAGGCAGCTTCCGAGGGAGACCATCGTGGGCACCACTGGCAAGCCCCCTCTCCTCCCAGGCCATTCCTGCTCCCCCTACACGGCCCTCTATGTCAGCCCCGGGTCCTCCTGAGGCCAGTCCTTCCCTGGCTCAAAACTCTGACCGCAGGACCTGCAAGAAGAAGACCCGCATCCCAGGGCTGACGAGGGTGGTGGGTGTGTGCTACAGAGGAAACCTTCATCCCAGCCCACCTGCCTCACCACGGGGGTCGGGAGATTAGGGTGCCCCCCGGAACTGCACGCAGAGGGTTAGTGTGGAATCATGTGCATTTTCTGTGTACACAATTGTGCACATTTCTGGGAAACTTCAACTTTCATTGGGACTTTCAGAAACTGTGACTGTCTCCTCAGACCTTCAGCAGAAAAGAAGATAGACTCTCTTATTTTGGCATGTCTCTAAAGCCGATGGCAGACGCTGTCACGGCGCCGCCCCGTGCGTGTCACCTCCCTCCAGTCTCTGGTCCAGACTCCCACCTCCTGCGGAACCAGCTTCTAGGCTCATGGGGACAGGCGGGTGGGGGGGCAGGACCCCAGATCTCTCTACTCTGCACCCTGGACGGCGCTCCTGCAGAAAGGGAGTCACTCCTGGGAGCACCCTCCAAGTAAAGAAAGGGGAGTTGGAGGCACTGGGATCCTGGAAAGCAGCCGGTTTGGAGTCCAGGCTCCCCCGTCCGTGTGGACAGCCTGAAGGAACAGGTCAGGCAACCCCAGGCTGCACGTCGGGACTGTGGTCTCCTCTCATGTTGGAGGCCTGGCCTTTGGGTTGAATCGCACACCACGTAACAGGCTCCTGCTTCCCTGGACGCAGAATAACTTTGCATCGGATTTAATTAAAGTGAGCCCAGTCCTGTTCCTCTTGCCATTTCTCTCAGACACTGTTTTTCTTATAACTGGGGCTTAGTACACCCCCCGCCCCAACTCCCCAGCCAAGACGCCTTGGGCTGCAGAGAGTGGCCACTCCCGACAACCTGACAGGCTCTCCCGGGAGAAGACGCAGCCCCACGGGTTCATCCAGAGGGGCTCCAGGAAGTCCCTCCCGTCTCGGCGCAGAGAGATTTGAGGTTTATCTGCAGGAGGACTCTAGTGTCCTCAAACCATCCAAGAGCCGTAACTCAAGACGGCTGGCATCTGCCTGTGCAGGCGTGCCAAGTCCCCCCAAAGCTCATCGCCGGGGTGTCCCTCCCTTGCCCCCAGGCGTCCCTGCCGATGTGTGCCCTGCGGAGCTCCAAACAGGGTGGGTGGAATGGGGCAGACCCACCCTGGATCCGGAAGACGCGTCGAGATTCAGGTTTTGCGTTTCTGTCTGACTCCAGTGTGTGTCTGAGGCAGGCGGGTGTGGGCCGACCCGTTTATCATCCTAAGGAAACCTTTCAGGGATTCTGAGCTGCCTGAGCTGCCAGCAGGAGAGTGCATCCCGTCACGCGAGGCTGCGGCCAGGAAGCTAAGCCAGACTCTCTTATCGTGGGACGCTGGGGTCCCCCAGGCCTGGGATCAGGCCGCGCTCTCCCGCGCGAACCCCCGAGGCCCCCACCTGCTTCCTGCTTTCCGGGGTCGGCTCCACCCCACCCTGCAGTCGTCCACGGCACCCCTTGGGCCCACAGTCCAGCGGCTGGCGCATGGTGTGCGGGCCCCATCCCCTCCCCAGACGCGTGCCAGTCAGGACGGCAGGCAATTCTCTCCTTGACTCTCAAGGTGAACGGCCCTCCACTGTCCGCCCGGGCTTCTGCAGCCACAGCTGTTTTCGTTTTGCCTTGCGTCTGGGATTTCAGCAAGGTCGTGTAATTTTCGCATTTTCCCAAATTGAGCGGTTTTAGTTCCTGCTCCTGCCGCACGGCCACATCACAGGAGCAGTCTGGGCTCTCTTAGAAGGGCAGTGCTTTCGAGTTTTGAAAGACAGCTTCACTTGAAAAGGAGCTCTGCAACCCATTTTCTGGGTCTCGCACGTTCCGGATACTCAGGCCCGCCTCCTCATCAGTCATATGTGCGTTTTCCATGTGACTCAAGGATAAATGGCCTTAATAAATCCCATTATCCTGAAGAACAGTAAAAATAACAGGTTGCTGACACTGGAGCCACGATAAATAACACTTTATTACTATTTTTTACTTTGCCGCGTCACGGTCATCTCTTTCCTCCTGTCTGCTCTTGATGGACCGTCTCCCTGCAAACCCGGCCAGGGGCACTGGGCAGCGCCCCCCCACTCCCGGGGAGACAGACAGCCAGGGGTCCCGACTTCAGGCACCAGCAAGCGTGAAGGCAACCATCCCCCGTGGCCAGGGACAGACCCCGATGCTCCAACCACGGGACTGGACAGTCCCAGCCTCGCAGCCACTCCATCCCTCCGTCTCCTTAGCAGAAGAATCCGGAATCCTGGATTTCTGCACCCACGGTCTGATCTGCTTGATTATCAGAGGCCCAAGCCTGGAAACTAAGTGTTGCTCAAACTCGAGCTACAAGAGCAGCGTGGAGGGCACCAGAACAATCTTATCAGAGTTTATCAACTCTGAGGCTCTCTCTGGAGTTTTGGCCAGCACGCTCAGGTGATGGCTTGCTCCACCAGAGTCCTCAGGAGGAGATGACTTGTTCGTAACCTGGCTGTCACATCCTTCACTTGCCTTTATCTGGCCCTCGGAGTAGAAGGATGCAGCCACGAGAAGGTGCTGGAAAAATGTTCCGTTAGGAAGTATACCCTCCTCAGCGGCCCAAGTTCTAGACAGGTGGTGGGGAGGGCAGATGAGGTTTGGGTTGAAAGCCTGCACATGCAGTCACCGGCCTGTCTTCCTGAAGCCACACGTGAGCGCGACCATAACCTAATGCCTTCCTTTCCCTAAAATCACCCTCTCAGCTGTTCTGGGGAGTTTGCATCCCCCCAGCCCCCTCACTCACATCCCCTAAGGAGCCCTCCTGCTCACATGTCTGATCTGAGCAGGCTCACAGTCAGTGTTTCCGGGAGAAACTCTCTCCCTTTCATTTATACCAATGCTTACAGCCCCCCCTACCCCTCCACCCAGGCCCAGCCCACAGTGCTCCCGGAAGCGCTGGAGACAGGAACAGCCCTGTGAAGACCAGCCGGGTCCTGAGGGTCCAACCTTACTCCTGACACCCCGACCCAGCAGAGCAGGATCCTGCACTCAGCCCCCTTCACAGGAGGGGCGGCTGAGGCGGGGAGGGGGCTTGCAGGGAGCGGCTGTGCTCTCTCCTTGGAGTCAGGAAGCAGTCAGGGCAGGGGGCGGG
>SJYB01004362.1:214784-234209 GCA_006408585.1 Antidorcas marsupialis | reverse complement strand
GCCTCTGGGCTCCGAGGGTGGTTGTCCAGGAAGGTGGACCCCCTCTTGGAGTGGCCAGGGTGTCCCAGGGGAAGGGGAGATGCAGCACACAGGAGACCAGGAGCTGGCCACCCTTCCTGCCCCTCAGACCTGCCGGCTCCCCACCCTCCCCTCTACCACCCCTTCCGCACAGCTAGACCCACCCGCTGGCCACCCCGCCATCTCGTCTGTCCACTATGTCTGCCCCTCCTCCCAGGCTTTTTGCCTTTGCTCCAGTCTAGAAAGGATCCAAGCCTCACAGTCAAGGGCTAAGGGTCTGGGGGGGTCTTCTCCTGGAATTTCTCTGCCCCCTCCCCCACTCCACACCCAGTCTGGCGTCTGTATCTCAGGCCTGTGTCCCACCTCAGCAGCCAGCNCTACCACCCCTTCCGCACAGCTAGACCCACCCGCTGGCCACCCCGCCATCTCGTCTGTCCACGATGTCTGCCCCTCCTCCCAGGCTTTTTGCCTTTGCTCCAGTCTAGAAAGGATCCAAGCCTCACAGTCAAGGGCTAAGGGTCTGGGGGGGGTCTTCTCCTGGAATTTCTCTGCCCCCTCCCCCACTCCACACCCAGTCTGGAGTCTGTATCTCACGCCTGTGTCCCACCTCAGCAGCCAGCTCCCTGGGTTCACACGTGCTCAGAAACATCCCTGGTCTCTGAAAGTGCCCATGGCCACCCCTGCACTCAGCCTGCCCTCCGCTGCTCAAATAGCTTAGGCCGTGATCACAAAACCCGAGTCGCCCATCCCTCAGGGCTCTGGAGGCTGGACGCCCAAGGCCAAGGGGCAGGCAGGCTCGGGCCCTGGGGAGAGCTCTCCTACAGACAGCGCCCTCATGCTGGGGAGGGGGCTCCCGCCTGTCCTTAGAAGGGCACTGACCCCATGATGGTGCCCCGCCCTCATGGCGCCACAGAAGCCCACCAGTGCCCAGAGGCCTCCCTCTAGACACCGCCACACTGGGGGCTAGGACTTCTGTTAATTCCTGTGAGTTCATCAGCACTCCAGTTCATTCTTGTGAGTTGAGGGGATGGGGTGGGATAGACATTCTTCTCACTGAAATCACAGGAGTCTCCAAGCAGCTTCCCCCTGAACTCCCATCAGTTCCTGGGTCCCGTCTTCCATCTAGCCCCACATCCTCCTCCTGCGACCATCCCCAGTGTCCTCATTCTAAACCACCCCATCTATTGCGGCAGGCAACTTTCCACAGAGGTCCAAAGGCTTTACACGCCTCCTAGATGTGCCAAGCTTCCCAGGCAGCTCTAGTGATAAAGACCCTGCCTGCCAACGCAGCAGTAGTAAGAGACGCAGGTTCGATCCCTGGGTCAGGAAGAACCCCTGGAGGAGGGCATGGCAACCCACTCCAGCATTCTCGCCTAGAGAATCCCACGGGCAGAGGAGCCTGAAGGGTTACAGTCCATGGGGCTGCAAAGAGTCAGACACGACTGGAGTGACTTAGCAGGCACGAAGGCAGACGCCTCCAAGTGGAGTGTGGGCCTTCCAGTCCTGACCCACGGCTGCCAAGACAAGCATGTCACCTCCCGTCTCACCTGGCCACGGGCTCGACTCCTGTCCTCACGGCTGCTTCTCCCAGCACCTGTCCCGCTCGCACATGTTCTCCTCTGGACACACACCCTTCACCTGCTCACTCATTGCACGTCAGCGCGTTGGAGCACATTCAGGGGTTCCGGGGGTCTGGCTCACGTACAGACCTAACAACATGGAGAGGATGCAAGCCACGGGGATTCACCCCTGCAGAGAGGAGCCTGATGTGTTCTCAAATGCCCGGGGTGGTCCAAACACTGCCAACACGAGAAGCAGAGTCAGACAGGATGCTGGAGGGGCGGACTGAACCAGGTGTGGTTCAAAGGCAGATGATCACATGGATACACTCCTTCTAGAGCTTGGGAGGCTGAGCGTGTGGGTCCCTGAACTGCAGCCCTCCTGCAGGGCAAGGCTGTGGGGCCCGTCAGCGCCTGTCCATCTGGCCAGCTAGCCCTGGAGCTGGAGCTGCGTGGACACCTGCCTTCCCCCTCCTGCACCCCGCAGTGTTCGAGGAAGCCCCGCTCAGATGGAGCTTCCCAAGTTATGGAGGGAGGACGAGTAGTCGTTTCACTGCGATAAGGGCCCCGTCAGGGGGACAGTGCAGGTTCCCAGGCTGGTCCCTCGCCTTTTGGGGGCTACGGTGGGTCCAGCCATTCACTCGTCCACTCCGTGCTCCTGCCCCACCTGTGAAATGGCAGCGCCGGCCTGCAGCCTTACGCGGGGCTAGCCAGGACCTTCCTCTTGTCTTCATCCTGAACCGGAAACTCATCTAGGATAAAAAGTCTGCAGCGTGAATAAACAGGCCATCTGTGGATGAGACAGGGAGGGGACAGGCAGCCTCGTGCCTGTGGAGACACTGACGGGCCAGCCGAACCCCAGTGGAGGCTCCACCAAACGCCTCCCTGCCGGCAGGTTTGGCCAACCCTGGCCTTGTCTCCCCGGGGTGTGAAGACGGCTGTTACGGTTGGAGTTGTCTGAAGCTACAAGGACGGACAAGCACGTGGTCCTCGGGGTGTTGCAAATCCCAAGAACCAGGTCTGAATTTGGTGTTTAGTTTACCTACAGCTGGACTTCCCTGGTGGCTCAGTGGGTAAAGAATCCACCTGCAATGCAGGAGACGCGGGAGTCCTGGGTTCGGCCCCTGGGTTGGGACGATCCCCTGGAGGAGGGCATCCACCTACTCCAGCATTCTTGCCTGGAGAATCCCATGGACAGAGGAGGCTGGAGGCTACAGGTTGCAAAGAGTCGGACACGGCTGAATGACTGCGCACGCTTCCTATGGCTGTGGAGTGGAGGGTCTCCAGAGCTGGGGGCCACAGGATGGGGGCTGACGCCTGGTGAGGACGTAGCCTGTGCTGCAGGGTAAAGACACACACACACCTGGATGCTGGAGCTGCGGGGGGCACAGTCGTTCTGGCTGGAAGGGTGTCTCAGCTTTGCCTGAACAGTGAGACCCACCACTGTGGCCAGCTTCTGGGACGTGGCGCTCGGTTTCCCAGGGGACCCCTCCCTCAGAGGGCCTCACGCTTGGTTTCATGACAGTCTGCTGCCATCTTGAAATTATTAGTAATTTTGGGGCCAGGGTCCCCAGAATTTCAGTTCCCCTGAGCCCTGGGAATGGTGTAAGTGGCCCTGCCCACTGCAAACACGGTCCCCAACGGATGCTGTGGTGCCATTTGTCTGGAAAATGGGACACCATTATTTGGGGGAAAAGAGAGACTTTGTGGGATTGAAAGAGTGCACAACCCCAGAATATTCCTGTGGCAAAGCTCCCACTCGGAGTTACTGATGCAAGCTGCATTGCGCGAGGGCTGGGTTTCGTCGACACAGCACTCTGGGTCTTCTCTTTACTGACACCAAGGGCTGAGCACGTGGGCCTCTGGACCAGCGTCAACCAGGCCTAGATGATAACCTCTGTCCCTGCGGGTGCCAGCGACCACTTGGTGAGAAGAGAGACATTTGAATTGTGATAAAGACTCTCTTCTTTAAATACTGGGTTGAAAACTCATGTTTTTTGTAAGGATTGAGAAAAGAAATCAGTGGGTCCGTAAAACCATGATCAAGTTCTAGGCCTGTTAACGAATGTAGGATTTTTTTGAGTCCCCCAAAGCTTGTGATTCTTCTGATCGAACCAGAGTTGAATGTACGTGCTTGCTAAAATCAGCTTCCTGAGCTGCTCCACAAAGCACATCACCATAGGAAAAGAAAAAAAGAATAAAAACCAATGGAAGAAGGGACAGCCTGGATATTATAGGAGGCAGGAAAACAGGGCCAGGCTGACTCTCACGATATTAAATCAAAGGAGAGGGGACCGGAGGAGATGTAGCAAATAGCCGTCGAGGCAGAATTCAGGTTTCCAGCGACACCTGCCTCTCAGGGATCGGGAATTCTTAGCCATTTTAACTCTTCAGCCCTAGATTCCCCAAAGGGTTCAGACGTTGGGAAGGCTGAGTGTTTAGCGGGGGAGAGGATAAAAGTCTTTCCTTTGTACTCAACAGGAACTCTGGGACCGAGAACCGTGATTTAGAAGCTAGAACGTACACAGTCCTATAGGGGTCCCTCTGCCCATTCGGAGGGTCGGGAACCAGGAGTGGAGCGCAGACGGACCTCCAGCCCACCTCGTTTGTCAGCGTTGCCACAGGAGGATGCCCGCGTGGGGGGCAGCAGAGGTGCCTGCCGGGTGGAAGGGCACCTGGCTCTCTTCAGGCAGCCTGCCTTTCGCTGGAGCTCAGCGCCTCGGGGCTGGCCCAGGGTCTGCACACACGGCCCAGCTCCCTTACTGATGCCAGGGCTGCTGGAGAGAAAGCCGGGGTGGGGGCCCCGCAGCTCCTTCCATGCATTTTCCTGGTTGATCATCAGCCAGTCTGGAAAGAATCCACCCTTGTGTTCACAAGCACACTAAGAAAGCAGCTCATTTCATTCTGACTCAGAGGAGTCGCAAATGCATAGCCTAACTGCTCACAGAGCATTCAGACCCTCCGAGCCAGGAAATGGACCGTGGGCCCCTCGGTTCAGTGGCTGGTGCGCAAGCAGCTTTGACAGTTTACACACTGGGGATTCCCCCCGGGGAACTGACAGACACAGAGAGTTCCGAAAGGACAGGCTTCAGACTAGCAAGAGAATGTTTAACAGCACTAAGGGGAAAGATTAATAAAAAAAAAAAACTTAGGGAAATAGAGAGTCAGCTTGCAGGCTCCAGAGAAATACTGCATTCTTGCAGGAGACCCTCAGAGAGGTTGAAATGCAAAGCCCAGTGGCGGGGGAAGAAAGCCAGCCCTTGTGAGCAGGAGAGGAAGCCACTCGGGCCCCCCAGAGCAAGTCCCATTTAAGGATTTCATAGCACTGAGGGAAAGCTCAGGGCAAGAGCAGAAGGGGACGAGGGGTCGACAGTGGATGAGATGGCTGGATGGCATCACCAACTGTATGGACATGAGTTTGAACAACTCCAGGAGTTGGTGAAGGACAGGGAAGCCTGGCGTGCTGCAGTTCACTGAGTCACAAAGAGTCGGACACGACCTGGTGACTGAACAGCAACCAGATGCAGCACGGTCTCACTAGCCTCAGACGAGCGCATGAAGCAGCAGAGAGAGTGGAAGGCGAAACGGTGTAACACGAGATCCTGTAACGGCACGTGGGACCAGAGGCCTGGCCTGAGATCCAGGGGCCTTTCCGGTGAACCCCAGGAGGCCAGGCTACACGAGGCCCTTACCTCCCCTGGTGACAGGTGGCCAGGAGCCCAGTGAATGAGTGACCACTCACTCCCGGGCCCTTGAGGGGAAGGGTCTGTATCATGCCCGAGCCCAGCACCTCCAAGGAAGAGGTTTCAGGGTCAGTGTCCAAAACGAGGGGCAGCCAGGTGAGCTGAGGCAGGTGTGACATTTTCAGTTCCTGGCGTGCAGGCGCAGGGGGCAAAACCTCAGCGCTGACGTCAGGAGGAGCGAGGAGACACCACAATGGGCGGCCCAGCAAAGCTCGTTTCCATGTCAGGAAAACTCATCAAAAAGCCTGTAGAAAGCAACAGGGCAGCCAGAGCTCGGCTGGTCGTTCACGAAGCACCGGTTGAACATGGTCACAATTTAAAGCCTCATGGGCAAAGCTCAACCAGGATGACAAGGCAGTCGTCTACTCAGGGGAACCCAGCTTAGCCGCTGAGCTAAGAGACCTGGAGACAGAAACATCCACAGCAACCAACCAAGGACACAGATGCTTGTCTAAAAATGTGCTTAATTTCAGTTCAGTCAGTCGCTCAGTCATGTCTGACTCTTTGCGACCCCATGAATCGCAGCACGCCAGGCCTCGCTGTCCATCAACAACTCCTGGAGTTCACTCAGACTCACGTCCATCAAGTCAGTGATGCCATCCAGCCATCTCATCCTCAGTCATCCCCTTCTCCTCCTGCCCCCAATCCCTGCCAGCATCAGAGTCTTTTCCAATGAGTCAACTCTTCACATGAGGTGGCCAAAGTACTGGAGCTTCAGCTTTAGCATCATTCCTTCCAAAGAAATCCCAGGGCTGATCTCCTTCAGAGTGGACTGGGTGGATCTCCTTGCAGTCCAAGGGACTCTCAAGAGTCTTCTCCAACACCACACTTCAAAAGCATCAATTCTTCGGCACTCAGCCTTCTTCCCAGTCCACCTCTCACATCCATACATGACCACAGGAAAAACCATAGCCTTGACTAGACGGACCTTAGTTGGCAAAGTAATGTCTCTGCTTTTGAATATGCTGTCTAGGTTGGTCATAACTTTTCCTCCAAGGANTCAGCTTTCTTCACAGTCCAACTCTCACATCCATACATGGCCACTGGAAAAACCATAGCCTTGACTAGACGGACCTTAGTTGGCAAAGTAATGTCTCTGCTTTTGAATATGCTGTCTAGGTTGGTCATAACTTTTCCTCCAAGGAGAAAGTGTCTTTTAATTTCATGGCTGCAGTCACCATCTGCAGTGATTTTGCAGCCCCCAAAACAAAGTCTGACACTGTTTTCACTGTTTCCCCATCTATTTCCCATGAAGTGATGGGACCGGATGCCATAATCTTTGTTTTCTGAATGTTGAGCTTTAGGCCAACTTTTTCACTCTCTTCTTTCACTTTCATCAAGAGGCCCTTTAGCTCCTCTTCACTTTCTGTCATAAGGGTGGTGTAATCTGCATATCTGAGGTGATTGATATTTCTCCTGGCAATCTTGATTCCAGCTTGTGTTTCTTCCAGTCCAGCGTTTCTCATGATGTACTCTGCATAGAAGTTAAATAACCAGGGTGACAGTATACAGCCTTGATGTACTCCTTTTCCTATTTGGAACCAGTCTGTTGTTCCATGTCCAGTTCTAACTGTTGCTTCCTGGCCTGCATACAGATTTCTCAAGAGGCAGGTCAGGTGGTCTGGCATTCCCATTTCTTTCAGAATTTTCTACAGTTTATTGTGATCCACACAGTTAAAGGCTTTGGCATAGTCAACAAAGCAGAAATAGATGTTTTTCTGGAACTCTCTTGCTTTTTCGATGATCCAGCGGATGTTGGCAATTTGATCTCTGGTTTTTCTGCCTTTTCTAAAACCAGCTTGAACATCAGGGCTCAGAGGTCACCAAGCGCTGATGTCTGGGGCAAGGGGCAGATGAAGAGAGGGGCCCGCAGTGAGCATCAGGCTCGAGAGGAAACACTGAGCTGTCGCAGCCGGTCTGATGATCCTGAAATGCACCCTGAGACACAGGCCCCCTGGCCATCTTCGGGAATACTGAACTGCTTACAAACTAATCGCAATTTTCAACCAGGTCTCTGCCACCAGTGCACCTGGGTTTAAATCCTAGATTCTTCTCAGATTAGCCGTGAGACCTTTGGGCTTTAAATTAGGTTGAACAAGAAAATCTTGAGAGGTTCTGTGGACAAGGAAAGGATAAAAGGGTGAGAAATGTTTTGCGCTGTTTTGGGGTGAAAGTCAAGCATTCGGTAAGACATTGTTGCTGCTGCTGCTGCTGCTACGTCACTTCAGTTGTGTCTGATTCTGTGCGACCCCATAGATGGGCAGCCCACCAGGCTCCCCTGTCCCTGGGATTCTCCAGGCAAGAACACTGGAGTGGGTTGCCATTTCTTTCTCCAATGCAGGAAAGTGAAAAATGAAAGTGAAGTCTCTCAGAGTATTGTTATTGTTATTGTTATTGTTGCTGTTATACAGGCTAGAATCCTGGAGTGGGTAGCCATTCCCTTCTCCAGGGGATCTTCCACACTGCAGGCAGATTCTTCACCATCTGCGCATTCCCTGGTGGTCCAGTGGATAAGACTCCACAGTGCCACTGCAAGGGGCACAGGTTTGATCCCTGGTGAGGGGAGTAAGCTCCCACATTTCATGCAGTGCAGCAAAAAAAAAAAAAAAGATCACTGGGTGGCTGGTGGCTCACACAGTAAAGAGTTTGCCTGCAATGCAAACTTGATCTCTGGGTCAGGAAAATCCCCTGGGGAAAAAAAAATGGCAACCCACTTCAGTATTCTTGCCTGGAGAATCCTATGGACAGAGGAGCCTGGTGGGATTCAGTCCACGGGGTTGCAAAGAGTCAGACACGACTGAGCACAACACAGCCCAGCTCAGGGTTATTCTAGGAACCAAGAAAGAGGATAGCATCTCACCTGATGTCCTGTTTTACTGACCCATCAGCTCAAACTTCCTTGCTGCCACGCTTCTCCTGAGACTTCCCAGAGCTGTCTCTCTATCTGGTAAGAAGCAACAGGAGAAGAAAAAAAAATGCTGCTTTTATTAGACAATGTAAGCCAGAGACATCAGTTTGCTGACAAAGGTCCATCTAGTCAAAGCCATGGTTTTTCCAGCAGTCATGTACAGATGTGAGAGCTGGACTATAAAGAAAGCTGAGCGCCAAGAATTTATGCTTTCCAACTGCAGTGCTGGAGAAGACTCTTGGGAGTTCCTTCGACAGAAAGGAGATCAAATCAGTCAATCCTGAAGGAAATCAACCATGAATCAACCGGAAGGGCTGATGCTGAAGCTGAAGCTCCAACACTTTGGCCACCTGATGGGAAGAGCTGGCTCATTGGAAAAGCCCCTGATGCTGGGGAAGACTGAAGGCAGGAAGAGAAGGGACGACAGAGGATGAGAGGGTGGGATGGCATCACCGACTCAATGGACGTGGGTTTGCGTGGACTCTGGGAGTTGCTGACGGACAGGGAGGCCTGGCGGGCTGCAGTCCATGGGGTCGAAAAGAGGTGGGCAACAGCAAGAAAGTATGCCGCTCAAGTCCCAGACCTGGAGCAAAGGCTGTTGTTTGATTTCTGTTTAAAAATAAAGTCATGGTTCTAAAGGGACAGAAGTAACCTGCCCAAGCTCACAGAGTTAGGAATGAACAAAAGTAACAGAAAAGCACTTGGGTCTGGTCCTCTCTGCATCTCCGATCAGACCGGGCTCCTATCTCCTCCAAGAAAGGCCCCAGCCCTGTCTCTCCTGAGCCATCACTGTCGCCCTGATGGATAGATAGACACTCCTCATCTCTCCCTCCCCACACCCACCCGGGGCTAAGATGGGCTCAGAGCTCCTTCCAGCCCTCGGGATGCGGGGTGGCCTTGCCATAGCAGCCTTTTCTCCTACCATCCCGGGTTCACCTCTCTCGGAGACAGACCCCCTGGCTAGTTCCCACGTGCCAGCCACCTCCACCATCCTCTGAGCCTCTGCACGTGGCTCTCCAACCAGAAAGTCCTTCACGGTTGCCAGCTCAGCTGACCACTCACAACCACAGCGGCCGCACCGGCCCGGCCCCTGAGAAGCCCCCGGTGAGGGGAGGGGAGTCAGCTGAGCCCGGGGGCTGCACGCATCCGCGGCCCCGTCACCGTCACCCTCGCAGCTCTGCTGGGTGTGGTCCTTGCTGCGTTCTGAGCTCTGGGCCCCCATGCCCTCTGCCTGCCCTGGACCCGGCCGTGCCTGGCTGTGGGTCAGCATCTGGGAACATCTGCTCGGGGACCCTGCCTCAGTCACTCCTATTCTGTGCATCTCAGCTGGAAGCACAGAGGGTCCAGACGCCTCCGCCGGGAGGACACTGGAGCGGGGAGCAGCTCCCTCACCCGTTCCCACGAGGACCAGCGCAGACTCCGAGCTCCGAGTCGGCTGTCGCTCCCAGGTCAGGACCGAGAGGGTGCGGTGAGCCTGGTCCAGGAGGGAAAGCCCTTACAGGCGCCCTGGGCTGGGCACAGACGGGGCTCTGGTCACCTGGGTGGGCACACACAGCCTCTCAGCTGGTGCCTTTGTTTTAGTAACAGGTCCCTTCCACGGTGGTTACTCCTCAAACGTGTCTACCGTCTGCGTCGCTTTACGGTTAAAGGGAAAATTTCTGTGGATGAAGTTTTGTTTAGCAAATTTATAACTGAACTTGCCTCTGCTTGTTTCGCTCTTCCCTCTTAGGAAACCACGTCCCCAGGTAAGAGAAGCTGCAGAGAAGAACCGAGTGGAAGGGGGTGGGGGGCCGGGGGTGCTTCTGCAGAAAAGCGATCACACCCAGAAAGGCGGATTAACGTGAATTTCACTTGCCGGTGGTGGCAACAGTGTCGGCCTCCACCGCTGCACCTGCTTGTATGGTTCAAATTAAAACCCGAAACCCAGCAAATCCCACTTCAGAATGGCTTTCCGTGCTGGAGCCTGTGAATTAAAGGGCTCCCTTGTTTGAGCGGATTATTTCCCCGCCTCTGCCGGCTTCAAAGAAACGCGGGTCTCCCCTCACTCACTCTTCTATTGATCCTCGATCAGGTGACTCTGTTTTGGATTCCTACTGAAACAAAGACAAATAGACACATTTTAAGCACTTTCATGTATGGCTTTGTTTCAGTTCAGAATTCTCACCGTGCTGCCACTTCCTGTTACAAAGATTACCAGGCAGTTGGGGAAAATCGGGGAATTACCATAAATTCTCTTTGCTAAATACCAACACTTTCAGGCAAATTATCTCAATTGTAAAATACTTCAGCATCTCAAGTAATTATACGCAATTAACACCCCACCATTGCTTTCCCTTCCCTTGTTAATTTATAATCGAGTACCTGCACTCAGGAAAACGGAAAGATTAGCCAGCAGTGGAAATCAAAGGCATCTCTCAACGCCGCCAAAATAAAGCCAAACATTTATCCCACTCATCGGGCTCTTCAGATTTCAGGCGAAATTTTTTCATACTCTCCTGCTCTTTAATGAACTATAAAAGAATCTGAAGAGTAATTCCTTGAAGACAGAATGTTCTCAGGCTCTTTGTAAACACACCAGGAGAGTTTCTGCCCTTGCCGGTTCTCCATTCCAGGGCATGACTCAGGTACCTGGGCTGGGATTCGTGAGTTTCCCTCTGGGCCACATTGCACTGCTTTAAAAAAAATAACTTTTTGTTTTGTATTGGGGTATAGCGGCTTATAAACAATGCTGTGGCAATTTCAGGCGAACACCAAAGGGGTCAGCCACACATACGCCTGTATCCACTCTCCCCCGAGCTCCCGTGCCCCCCGGGCCTCCACACAACACTGAGCGGAGTTCCGAGTCCAGAAGGCCCTCGTCACCTCTCCATTCACACTGCACGGATTCTGACTGCATCCCGTCCTCCCGGAGGCAGAAGGGAATCTGCACCTAAACTTCTGACCAGTCACTCAACCTGCAGCCGCCCCAGCGCCGGGACCCCAGGAACCTGCCTGGGCCTGGCCCATGGAGACCCCTCTTCTCCCTGCCTCCCACCGCCCTCCCCAGCAGTGACCTGGGGTCTGACTCTAGGGGCTTGCCCTGGGACCTGCTAAAGCTCCCCTCGGGCAGAGCTCCTGCCCCCAGACCCAAAGCCTGAGCTCTGTGTAAGTAACAGTAATTTACGGGAGCTGAGGGAGCGGTTCCCTCATGAACATTCATCCGCAACCAACCATACCAACAGGGGCTTTCCACGGACAGAGGAGACTGGCAGGCTACAGGCCGTGGGGTCGCAAGAGCCGGACCCGACCGAGCGACTGACCCAGCACAGGCGGTGCCGTGGTAAAGAATCGCCCACAAAGCAGGAGGCGCAGCTCATCCCTGGGACGGGAAGAAGCCCTGGAGCAGGAAATGGCAACCCACTCCAGTGCTCTTGCCTGGAGAACTCCACGGGCGGAGGAGTCTGGGGGGCTGTGGTCCATGGGGTCACAGAGTCGGACCCAACTGAGAACACATGCAACCCAGAAAAGAGAGAGAGAGGCTTCTTCAGGAAAATCAGAAGAGCCCGGCCCACACCTGCCAGGATACACGGACGACCAGAAGTCCAGACTTTCCAGATGGAGGGCCTCATGGGACGAAGACTTCCAACAAGGAAAACCAGAAGCTTCTGGGCAAATCCGACAAGTCGGTCACCCTCACATACCTCTCGGTTCAATTGACCACGTGACCTGACTGGGCTCGTGTGGCCCAGCTATGACCCCTTCCCTGAGGCCACTGAGCTGCCAGTCCTGGCCTGGTCTGCACCCCAGCCGCCTTGATCCAGCCCGTTAGGAGGTCCTGGTGTCCAACCCTGCTCCAGACAAGCCCCCGTGTTGGCGAACAGTCTCACGTCCTCAAGCTAGGCCACCCAGCCCTTATCAATAAACTAATAGGATCTTCCTTATCAGCCGTCTCATCAGCAACCAGTGTCAGAGTCCATCAGAGGGGCAATTCTCCCAGTGGCAGTAGGAGAGAAACTCATCTGGGCTGAGGTTATGTTTCTTGGGAGAAATGTATTAATACTTCCATAAATATCCTTTTCGGCAGTATTTGAACTTCAGGGGAGGCGCGGAGGAGGGGCCTATGGAATGGCTGTTCTGCGTATCGCAAGCAGGCTTGGGCGCAGGGCACTGCCCACCCCACCTTGAGTCTGCCCTCCCAGGACACGCATCACCGTTCATGTCCCCTGGCCTTGGGGCTGCCTGTCTCCGAGGGGCACCTACCCACCCCCTCCAAGGAACACGTGGGGAGCTCACCGCCCCTCCCAGCCCTGAGGAACTGAGCGATTTCAGGGCATCGGGGGCATTCAAAGCACCCACGCCTGCTGGGCTGCTGCCCAAGGGGAGGGGGACCAGCTCCGCACCCCGTGAGGGCTGTCCCCACACATCCTGTGCCGGCATGTGAGTTCATCAGATTTCTAGAAGCAGGCGGGAAGCATTTCCTCATCGGAAGCCACATCCCATGGCTCGTCTTTGAGATCCTTGACGTGCGGGTTTATTAACGTTCTCAAATCAAAATTGTAACGAAAAAATAAAAACTAAAAGCCAAACCGCTCGCCAGACACGAGCCTCAGCCTGACCGCTGCCCACGGCCCTTCTGGAGAAGGACTGCAGAGCCGGAGCGAGCAGCTCACCCCTGCTGACCTGGCAGCGTCCTCCGTCCTCCTCGGGCTCGGGACTCTAAATGGGGCAGCGAATCTCAAAGGGTAAAGTTTTGGTAATGACTGTATTGTAATAATACACGGCAACTTTTCCCATTAAGTTTTTACCATGTCTCAAGAACTTCCCCGTAGCTCAAATGGTAAAGAATCTTTCTGCAATGCAGGAGACCAGGGTTTGATCCCTGGGTCGGGAAGATCCCCTGGAGGAGGGCATAGCAACCCACTCCAGTATTCTTGCCTGGAGAATCCCATGGACAGAGGAGCCTGGCGGGCTGCACCCTGTGGGGTTGCAAAGTCGGACACAACTGAGTGACTAACCCAAGGCCTGGAGAGGTCACGCTTACCAAAACTATCATGAGTGAAACTGCGTAGCAGAGCCCTTCAGAAATGGGCCGTGTAGCTACATTCAGGTCATGCCAACATGACCTGTGTCTTCAGTGAAGTCGAGGCCTGGACGTTTCTCTGTGGCATCAAGACACAGGATGACCCTGAACCCAAGCGGGAGCCATGCTCTCATCTCTGAGTGATGTCTCTGCCCCAGGTTGCGGACGCTCCCAGGCTCCCACCCTGAAGAAGCGAGGTGTTGGACTGACAAATCTGCTAGAAACTAGAGTTACCAAGAGCTGGCAGGGCCTGGAGAGACCCAGCGCCCGTGTTTGTGACTCCAGGTGCTCCTCCCCAGCCCACCTCCAGGGTGTGGCCTACGGCGTCGCCCCAGAACTCCCTGCCACCCTGAGGAGGTCCTGTATCTACGCTGCCCGCTGGACCAACCTCTAGTCTCAGGTGGTTGCTGAGCACTTGAATTGTGCCTGGTGAGACTGAGGAACTCCATTCAGAATCGGACTGCAGCTGCACTTAGATCTAAAGCACACAGGGCAAGCAGCTGCCGTACTGCAGAGCGCGGCTTCCACAGTGAGCAGAGATGCAGAGGAAACCAGCAACTGTATGTTTTAACCTGACACATATTTGCAACATTTCTCTTACTTTTTTCCATTGAAATGCTCAGTGTTGTTGCGTATACGGAAATGCTCAGTGTTTTGCGTATACGGAGAGACGGCCCCACCGTGAAGCAGCAAAGCTTGCTTGCACATGTCGATATGTGTTTGTCACTGCTCAGCGGCTCAGGCTGAAAGGGCCTGGCCGTTTGCGACCCCGAGGACTGTAGCGCACCGGGCTTTGCTGCCCTTCACCTTCTCCCAGACTTCGCTCATGCTCATCTCCATTGAGTCAGTGATGTCATCCAACCATCTAATCCTCTGTCACCCTCTTCTCCTTCTTAAATATATATTTGGGGAGGGTACAATTTGGAATTATTTAGAAAAAGCCTTTAAAAAGCATATATTCTTTTCCCCAGGGATTTCATTCCTAGAGATCTACCCCAAAGACCTAACTGAAGTCTCAAAGTTTATGGTACATGATTATAAATAATTATTCAGAACTATTTAAAAATCCCAAACGAACTTAGTGCCCAAAATAGAGAAATGATTAAATGGATTAAATTTATCCAGTAGGATAAATTACAATCCAACATCCAGAAAGTAAAATGATATACTACTAAGAACAGTAAATGACATCGGGAAATGTTTGTGATATAATTTCAATGGAAACACCTGGATACCAAGCACTACATAAAATGACTCTTATTTATGCTTGTATTTGCATCCCCCAAAATATTGTCTGGGGTCATACCTGAGTGGAAGAATTATTTGCCTTCTACAATTTTCTATATTCTCTTCAATATGCCTAAACTGTTTTTCCTGAAAGAAAAAGACAAAATCAATGGCATGAATTCATTTAGTCTCCCAATGTGTCACTCGAAAGTGGCCATCTGGAATCTTAAATGGCACCCAGGGAGCGGAGGAGATGGCTCTCACCACTTAACGGTTTGGTCACGCCATTCGGGTCCCACTTAGGTGCGTTCCTGGCGGGGAAATCAGCTGACTGTTGGCGAACGCAGCGATCCCTCCCGGACCTTCTGTCCCTCGCCTTGCCGTGTGCAGCTCTGCACCGCGTTCCCTAGAAACTGTTTCCAAGAGGGAGACGGCAAAGGCCCCGGCGCTGTGGAAGACTCAGCTTCTTAAAGCAACAATAGCTGTGGAGCAATCAAACGCAAAAGCCCGCGACAGGCGTTGGTGGGCTCAGCAGGAGCGGCCTGATGCCCTCCGCCTCGCAGCAAGGCCCACGCGGGAGCTCTGGGAGGAGGAGGTAAGTGCTCCCTGGTGGATCTGGGTCCTTCCAGAGCTTCTGGTCTGATTGGGCCTGCAATGTGAGCCGAGCCGGGTGGCTGGGAGAGAAAGCACAGTCCTAATTCCTTGCCCCGGGGAGGGCCCGGCAAAACCTCCGGAAATGAGCTCTGTGCAGACTGGTGACGACTAACTTAGTGAGTCACGTCGAATTTCAAACTTGATTTTATTTTATTTTTTTTATCAGCTCCTGGATAATTGCAGGGCAGGAGGTGCCCAGCTGACATCACGCCCCAGGCATCCGCCTGTCTTGCCACAGCCTCGCTTGCCAAGACAGGTGTCAAGATGACGTGGCTTTACCCAGCTGTGGTTCCCCTCTCCCCTGTCAAAACCTGCTGGCTCCCCACTGATGGCAGAAAGCATCTTCTCTCTCTGCTCCATCAGCCGCCACTCCCAGTGGAGAGTAAACAGCCTTCCAGTCAATAATCAATGGAAAGGACTTTAAAAGAAGTAGTGACCCTCCGATCTCACCTCGACATTCTTGTTTTGACACAACCTGTATCTGTTATTTTTAGAAACCCACCAGGTCGAAATTATCAGCCAAGTTAAGTCTAAATCACTGACTACGTTCCCCCCTGCCCCCCACCCCCGCTCCCTCTACTGAACTTCTTGTGGAGGAAGGTGCCAGTCTTAAAAATGAACAAAGGATGAGTCATCCCATACACTCCATCTGTGGACGAAATCAGGTTGCTGGTCAGAAACGAACCCCGGGGCTCCTCTGACCCCGCTGACTTCCGCTCCGTTGCAGGGTCCACGCCCAGCTGGCGAGCTCAGCTCTGAGCATCTGTGTTTGGAAGCAGATTTCACACCAGAGTCAGAACCTGTCCTATTGCAGAGTCTAACCTGAAGAGATGGCTGTTCAGCAAGTCTGTGGTGCCCCCATATTAAAGATTCTGCCAGATGGTAGCTAAGGTGGCATGGTGGTGAAGAATCTGTCTGCCAGTGCAAGAGGCCCCGAGAGACAGGAGTTCCATCCTGGGTGAGGAAGATCCCCCAGAGAAGGACATGGCAGCCCACGCCAGTCCTCTTGACTGGAGAATCCCATGGACAGAGGTCACAGTCCATAGGGTCCCAAAGAGTCAGACACAACTGAAGCGACTTGCACACGCGCACACGTGTACATGCTTAGGTGAGTCACCTCACTGTGTGTCTGACTCTGACAAAGACTGTAAATCAATTATACTCCAGTAGGAAACAAACATCTTTAAAAATCCAAAGCAGATCCCCCTGGTTCTATTTCCAGGACAGTTTTACCTCACACAGAGAGGATAATTCCAGATGAAAACGAAAGGGCAGCAGGAGCTAGCTGCAGAGTGTGGACCCGGGTTTTGAACCACCCTGTGTGGGCCATGATCTCGGCAGTCCGTCCAGATTCTGAATGGTAGCGTTCGGGGGCTGCTGGTATCTTTCACTGTCCCTGACTCTGACTGTTTTAAGTACGTGCATTGCTGTCTTCAGGATAAGTTGTAGGTAATTATTTATTTTTCAAATATATTCATGATTGCCCTCATTTAAATATTAAGCTTCCATATGTATTTTAAATTAATTCATTTACATTACAGACACACACATTTTCTTTTCAAATTGAAATCTCTACTCCACAGAGGCAAGCGCACCCATAATATGGTATCCTCCGCGGGCAGAATTAATGGATCAAGGTGGGAGGGGCTGGAAGAAGACTGTCTTTTTTGGAGAATACGGTACATCCCAGAAGCCCAAACTGGTGCTGAATGCTCTATCATTCTTGGTGCTTGATTCATTTTTAATCTTTGTCCTTATCCCCTTGAAACAGTGATGGGTAAATGAAAAGAAAGGATATTAATTAAAAGCACGCATGAAAGTTGCTTCAGTCATTTCCAACTCTTTGCAGCCCGGAGGACTGTAGCCCGCCAGGCTCCTCCGTCCATGGGATTCTCCAGGCAAGAATACTGGAGTGGGTTGCCATGTCCGTCTCCAAGGAATCTTCCCGATCCAGGGATCGAACTCAAGTCTCCTATGCCTCCTGCGTTGGCAGGTGGCTCTTTACCACTAATTAAAAGCAAATCAACACAAGAACTAGCTACTGTGCATGAAGCATTACGCAAGGAGAAGGCCGAAGGGAGGGGGCAAGCTCTCTGCCCAGAGTGATGGAGGAGGGGGTGGCAGACTGTGATATGCCCGTGGGTGGCCCTGGCGTCCCCGCCACCGGATGCAGCGCGTCAGGGACGGTGAGAATCGCAGGCTCCAGGTGCCAACAGCTGCCACTGCTCGTGCCCTTGGGTCACCCAAGGGCACCATCTCCTGCTTCAGTGCAGCCCAGGGTCCCTGGCTTGACGGGACGCGGCAAGCGACTCAGATGCACTTCCGAATTCCCGGGTGAAAGCAGCTGCAGAAACTCAGAGGGTAATTAGCTGTGGAGAAGTTAGGAAGGTCCGCGCTTGGCAACGGCAGCTGAAGCAGCTTTGAAAGGGCTCCCCTTTCCTCTCGTGTCCTTAATGAGGGGAGCTTTAATTACGCGACATTAAAATCTGGCAGCTTTATCCTCTCGAATTTGATCAGTTGTAATTCAGATAGCTTTGGTGCCAGTTCTCAAAGGATGTCTTTCTAGTTCGCCAGCCTGAGCGCTGAAGTCTAGGATGATACTAAGACAAGCATGTCGATTTTCAGCTTGGAAAAGAGGACATTCGATGAAGCTCCATAAAATCGTGACGGGCATGAAAAGAGTTAAAGAAAACTTTCCTCTGAGTCCTCAGTGCGGTTTGGACGCTCATAAGAACGAGACGAAGCCCTCATGCACCTGGCAGGTGGCAGAAGGAAGCAGACTCCCTGAGGTCTGGGCTCAGGGCGCGGGGGTGCAGGGGGGCTGTCCCAGTGCTCACCTCACGGGTGGGCCCGGTCCTCCTCTCGGAGACTGTCTGTGCCACCATGCAGAAACCTAGGAGCTGCCAGGAGTCATCGCCCCTCCCACACCACGCCCCCAGGCCGGGGGTCCCCGTGGCCCGATCCCTGGGAGTTTGCCCAAGACTCTCTCCACCAAGAGGAGGAGAAGCAGGCGCCAAGTCCTGTTACGGGCTGGGCGGCGGCCACCAGCAGATGCGCCTCGGGAACCAGGATGGTGGACATATTCGGAAAAAGGGTCTTGGCAGATTTGAGAACGTCAATTTAATCGACTTACAGACGCCCACTGGAAGCCAGCATCCTGGACTATCTGGTTGGTGCCCGCGTCCAGCCGCAAGCGTCCTCACGAGAAGCAGAAGAGAGACACAGACGCGGAGGAGGAGGCCCCGTGGCGCGGGGCAGAAGCCCAGGAGTGCCCGCAGCCCGCGGCCCAGGGGGCAGGAAGGGCTGGCCCCTGGAGCCTGTGGAGGGAGCGTGACCCCGAGACACCGCGACCTCAGGCCTCGCCCCCGCCTGTGGGGGACAGAGGTCTGCTGTTCCAGCCCTTGTGTGTGGCGCTGTGTCAGCACTGCAGGGACGCTTTCCGGGTCCAGGGCCCCTGGCACCTGCTCAGCAGCTCTCTGAGGGCTGGACTATTGAGTCCAGAGTCCCCTGCCGGTCCCCTCAATCCCAGACACCCCGCCTTCCTGGGTCTCGGGTATGGACCGAGCTGAGATGGACCACTGACCATCCCTCCGGGCCGCCCAGACCGGTCCCTTCTCCACGTGACCCCTGCGTGCCGGCCCCAGACAGGCCACGTCCCCCCCGGGGCCCCCGATGACCCTGCCCACGTTGGAGCTGCTGAATCTTCCAGACCCCGAGCCCCTGCTAGGTTCCCAGAACTCAGGCTGGGGCTCCGTTAACCTCTGTGACACCGAGGCCTCTCTGTCTGCCCCGAAACCTGCTTCGGGAAAGACAGCACGTGCCCTCGTCACCTCGTGCCTAACACCGGGCCCGAGACCCACAGTGGTGAGTCTCGGAGGCCTGAGCTTCCAACAAGGCCGTATAAAGCCCCGTTCATCATGTGCTCCTAAGTGCTCATGAAGCCCCTGGTCAGGTTTGAAAGGACCGGCTAAGTGTAAGTCTCCGTTCAGGATTCTAACGTGGGCAGGACACGCTCCACTTGGGTCCTGAGTTACCGAATTCATGGCTGTGGGAGGGTGTCCCTGTGGACCCGGCCAGGAACCTGCTTACTCTCCGGTTGTCCTATTCCTAATCCCAGACCCACAGCAAGTGGGAAACGGTACCCAGAAACCAGTCCGTCTTTCCTGCTTGTGGTTCATCAGTGATGTTCAGTGAAGAGACAAAATAAAAATATGAGGTGACTGCTCCTTCCAAGAGAAGAATTCCAGAATGTTTCAT
>SJYB01004362.1:108825-195266 GCA_006408585.1 Antidorcas marsupialis | reverse complement strand
ACGCGTCCCCCCAGGGTCATGGGAAGCCTCAGAATTTCCAGGGACCACATGCCTGGGACGTCATCCTGCAAGGAAAATGGAGGTGCTCTCCTGATGTCTGGAGTTTTGACGAGCAAGCCCAAGGATAAGTTGGCCCAGGCTGGCCCAGACCGGACCCCGTGTGTGTGAGGTTGTCACAGAGCCCACAGGCAAGCCTCTTGTTCCTGAACTCCTGGGTGCCACCAGGGCTCCGTGTGTGTGTATCCAGTGAGTCATCGGTGGGGGTGGGGGCCGGTGGAGGGACTGAGGAGACGGTGACCCTCAGTTTCTGCTCTTCACACCCGTTGTCTGCAGGATCCTGTGAGGCTGGTGGGACCGGATGTCTTTGGGACTCTCAGCAAGATTTCGGACCTACAGGGATCCTGCTTGCATCTGGAAATCTAGCCGCCCAACCAGGGACATGTGAGAAGCAAGGAAGAACGTGCTTGGGGTCGAGGCTGCCGTGGGGGTCCTCAGAACCTGAGGCCACCTCCGAGCGTCCCCGCCGACATGGAAGCCCAGCATGCTGAGTGTGCCTCCTCGTGGATCCACGCTCCACAGAAGCGGCCACTTCAACCTCCTCCCTCCCGAAGCTCAGCACCCGCCCTCCCCGCTGGCCCCTAACCCCAAGCGCTAAGCTCAGCCCCTGAACCCCGAGCCTGGGACCTGTCCTGTGGCCTGTGACCCTGTGCCGAGGCCGGACGGAGGCTCCCTTCCTTCCAGGGCTCCTGTGCTCGCCTTCTGTCTCACGGCAGCTCTTCTGTGAATGGCTTGTTTTTCCTTTTTCTGTGTCGTCTGGTTTGTTTAGTTTCCTCTCTCCTGGATCATTTTCATCTGTGTGCAGACGTCTTCTAATGTCTCCCTTCTGAAACTTAAATAAATACCTTGCTGTCTTAGATCTACCGTGTCTTCATTCAAAACATCTTCAAAACCGACGCTACCCGGGGTTTGCTTTCCATCTCTGTTCTCCGGCCCGAGTTCCCCAGGATGAGGCTGCGTCCCTCCCCTCTCCCCGTGGCCTGCTCCCGCCGAGCCCACCCAGGCCCCCACTTCTACAGACCCACACATGGTGCTCCCCTCCTTCCCCCTTTTTCCGCCTCTGCCCACAGGTGCAGCCAACATCCCACGTGCCGGGAGTGGGGAGCGCTCTGCCTTTGGGCCCTGAAACGGCTTCCTTTCCTGTTGCCCCTTCCCGCTCACTGGCCATCTCTTCCAGCCGATTCCACTGTCTCCTCCCAACTGGGACGATCCTCCGGTCATCTTCGGGTCTAGCTACAGCTCTTCAGGCACCCTGGTCCACCTGGTGCGCTGACCCTTCCCAGCGATGAGCCGCTCGAGCCATCACCCGGTTGTGTGCAGGGGTTAATAACGGATGAGTTTTGGGAGTTTCTTGGACATCAAGGAGATCAAACCAGTCAATCCTAAAGGATTCATTGGAAGGACTGATGCTGAAGCTGGAACTCCAATTCTTTGGGCCCCTGATTCGAAGATCTGACTCATTGGAAAAGACCCTGATGCTGGGAAAGATTGAAGGCAGGAGGAGAAGGGGACGACAGAGGATGAGATGGTTGGATGGCATCACTGACTCAATGCACATGGGTTTGAGCAAACTCCAGGAGTTGGTGAAGGACAGGGCAGCCTGGCGTGCTGCAGTCCATGGGGTCGCAAAGCGTCAGACACAAGTGAGCGACTGAACAACAAACAACAACTTTGAACAGCTCGCCTCTTGACGGCAGGAAGCGTCAGATGACCACTTTCTCTGCATCGTCACCATCGCTGCACAGAGCAGACATCGGCTCCACAGACGAGCACGAGGAGACTGAGAGAAGACTGGGGATCAATTTAGGGATGCTGGGATTCAGTGCTCCACCCGCTGCAGGTCAGAGTTCCCAGGGAGTGGACGATGAGAAGGAGAGGGGGCTGCGGGTCGTGCTCTGTGGAGGGGGAGAGGCGGCCAGCCTCCGGGGGCTGGAAGGATGCTGGCAGGGAGTGATGAGGGTGCCCTCCTTTGTCCCCTTGCTCAACAAGAAGGGAGTGTGACCTGGGTGTTCTCCTGCCAGGAGATTCCCGGAGGGGTGGAGGCTGAGACCGTCTGCAGGACTCCGGAACCGGGAGAGGCCAACTGGTCCTCACCGGGCATCGGAGCAGTGTCCCTGCGAGCACTGCGGATCCCAGGGTGTGGCCTGCCAAGCCTTCCTGACCCTGCGCTGTGCACTCTGGCTCCTTGTATTTCAGCGTCAGCAGAGAAAATGCCCTCGGCCGGACCGACCCCTCTCCAGGGGCAACGGGGCCACCCACCTCCAGGTCACTCTGCACAGTACACACGTGCAAAGCTATGGACTGGAACCCGCCAGGCTCCTCCGTCCATGGGATTCTCCAGACAAGAGTACTGGAGTAGGCTGCCATTTCCTCCTGCAGGGGACATTCCCGACCCAGGAATGGAACCCGTGCCTCTTACGTCTCCTACATTGGGAGGTGGGCTCTTTACCCCTATTGAGACAAGGGTACTGGAGTGGGCTGCCATGCCCTCCTCCAGGGGGTCTTCCCCACCCAGGGACTGAACCCGTGTCTCTTACGTCTCCTGCATTGGAAGGTGGGCTCTTTACCACTAGCGCCACTTGGGAAGCCCCACTCTGCACAGGCTGGGCATCTAATTGAGCCATAACCCGTTTCTCCAGAACTGTCCACCTGACACTCACGTCGTCTTGCATTATTAACAGAAACAACTCATTTTTTTTTTCCTGGGGAAATGTAAGGATTAATAAGCAGAGTTGAAAGGTGTGCTTGGGTCGCTGGGTACAGCAGGCTTTGCCTGAGGACACAGGTCTTTCTGCAGTTGAGATGGATCTGGGTCTCCTGTGGACGTGCCCAAGGCCGTTTCTGTCTGGCTTTCATGGTGAGTTATGTCATCTGAGTCTGGGGAAGCGAAGAAGATGGCTCAAGAGGTTAAAAGGAGTGGAGGGAAAAATTGATTTTTCCATCCAAAATGTCATTGTTCATTGATAACAGACCGTGGCCGTAAGATTCTAAAGGCTCACACGCTGTGTCCACTGCGGTCAACCGGAAATTGTTTAGCTTCTTTTCTAATGAAAAGATCAGGATTAATTAGCTAGCTAAACAAATTTTTATGAAATTGGAGTCTCTGTAGCTACAAACGAGTCACTGTAGCAGCTTGCCATTACAGCCTTGGCATAAACCAAACATAAATAAATGGAAAGTTAGGGCTTGCAGAGCAGTTTTGAACGGAGGCAGCCGTGTGACCGGCGGGTTCCTAAGGCCCCTCGCCTTTGTGACGATGACGCTGATACTCAGGGGTGATGGAAGTTTCTCTTGAACTTCTGGTTCTCAGGCTCTTATAAGGAGTGGGTGGTCCAGTCTGGGATTTTCCCGAATTCCCGAATTCCCCAGCTGGGGCTCAGAGAGGCCTTCTGGGTAGGAGGATAACTTGGGGTTGCACCTTGGAGCTCTGTTTCCACGGCTAGAATGCTGCTCTATTTATTTTTATTCGAGGACGTGGATGAAGGTTTGAGAGCCTAAACCTCTCTCCCTCTGGTCCTTGCTGCTGCCCTGGAGACCGGCTTGTCCAAGCTCCAGAGGTTCTGTGTGTACAAGTTCAGAGAGGTCACCTCCAGGGACCCTTCCCATCCTTCTCCCGGGCTCCCCTTAACATTTGCTTGGAAAACCTGGTGTGAGGAGCTCGCAGCCCCCCTCCATCTCATCATCTGCTCCCCGGATGTGTGAGGCCAGCCTCCTTTATCCTTCCTTGGTTTTATTGAAATATAATTGCCACAACGAGACTCCTTTGGACTCCAAGTGGCTTGACTGCCGAGGCCTTCCGCTGCAGCTCTCAGGAGGGACAGGGCTGGCCTTGGGGGCCGCCGCCTCCCTTTTCTTCTCCCCTCATCCACTTTCACTTTGTTGGTTTCATTGAAATGATTTCTTAGGACACTGAACCACTCAATGTCTTCTCTGAAATGTGCCTTAACACTGCCAAAAAAGTAGCCTTCAGTCGTATTTCTGATAAAGTTTCTTTTCTGGAGATGATTCCACTCTGACTGTACCAACACATTCGCACAGATTCCTACGCCTCACCTCTGCCCCGTGCCTTTGTAACTCACTCCATCTCCTCGGTGAGAGACTGTCCTTGGGGCGAGTCCTCACCTGCAGCGCCTGCAACGTGAAGATGCCGGAGGTATGTCCGCAGAACGAGGGTGTGGGGCCCCCGGGATCTCACTCATCAGAGCCTCTCAGAGCCTGAGAGGAACACACTTTTCTGAAAAGGTCTGTAAGCTGTGCCAAGTGGGAGCGATCAGAGACCCATCAGTCAGAGTTGAAGATCAGCTGCGAACTTGGCCTCTGCTGAGAGGCAGTGCTTTCAACCTAAAGTCACCATCCAAGACGTAACATTTGCTCTGCTTTGCCTTAATTCCCATCTGTTTCTACGACTGGCCTGAGATGCCTACAGTAAAGGCATACACTGATAGGTTGATAAATTACGTAAATGAGGAGCAAGGGAAGTGGAGGCCAATGCCTATCAGCATGAAGTTTCAACACAGGCGCAGCAGGCGTAAGAGGAGCAGTTTCGATCTGATCCCTGGGTCAGAAAGATCCCCTGGAGGAGGGCGTGGCGACCTGCCCCGGTATTCTTGCCTGGACAATCCCTTGGACAGAGGAGCCTGGAGGGCCCCAGTCCATAGGGTCACAAAGAGTTGGGCATGACTTAAGTGACTTAGCATGCACGCACGCACAGGTGACTGAACCCAAAATCAAGAGAAGGAAAGAGACCTGATGTAGAAACCTACACATTCAACTAACATTTAAATTCTGTTATCTACCCAGACTCCAGGCCTGGTGATGGGAATGGAAAGTCACAAAACCTCAGTTGTCCGGGATTTGTCCTCAACACTCCCTGTTTGCCCCGAAGGCAAATTCAGTTTTACTTAAACACATGGGTGAGTTCTTGTGGAGACCCTAGACTCCTACCCTGTCAGTCAGGGAAGGTGTTTTTCCTCTAACATTTTGGAACAGGTAATCCTTAGCACTCGGCCTTGGAAAGACCCTGGGAGAGCACCCGGAGCTTGTGGCTATGAGTGACGGATGCCTGGGGCATACCCCTTTGCTTGCTGGAACGGACACACAGACTTCTGAGAACACTCTGTTTAGGACACATACCATGATTTGCATAATTAATTGTGAAAGACCTAATGTAAAGTGTGAACTCTGGGTGGTCACACTTTGTCCATACAGACTCCTGGGCTGTAACACACACACCCCTCTGGCAGGATGTGGATGGGGGGAGGCTGTGCCTGGGGGGGCCGAGGTATACGCGGGCTCTCTGCACCACCACGCAGGTCTGCTGTGAACCTCAGATGGCCCTAGAATACTTGATATAAAGTCTATTCTCAAATAAACAGCAGTGATGACACTATCTTCTTTTTATTGGCGTATAATTGATTTACAGTGTTGTGTTACAACAGACTGATTTAGTCATATGTATGCCTGTGTGCGCTGGGTCGCTTCAGCCGTGTCCGACTGTGATGCTATGGATTATAGCCCTGGAAGCTCCTCTGTCCATGAGATTCTCCAGGCCAGCATGCCGGAGTGGGCTGCCATTTCTTCCTCCAGGGGATCCTCCCGACCCAGGGACTGAGCCGGGGTCTGCGGCCTTGCAGGCGGGCTCTTTACCAGCTGAGCCGCCAGGGGAGGCCGTATATGTAGCAGCGTGTGCCTGTCAATCCCTCGCTTCTTTCCCCTCGTTTCCTGTGTCTGTGGGTCTGTGTCTGTCTCCTGCATAAGTTCACACGAGCAACACTGTTTCTAACACTGAGATGTCCCCCGCTGAGAGCTATGGTCTGAAGCTGGGATCTGATCCTCGGTGGCCCCCTTCCCCTGCCCAGCTCTTTGCTGCCCAGTCAGTTCTGCTCCCGGATCCTGAACCTCAGATCCTTGCATCACATGTCACAATAAATACATCCTCTCTGTCACAGAACACCTTTATCATCCCTCATTGCCCACAGACTTCACAGGCGCCCATACCTTCAGTCTCCACGAGAAGAAAGAAGGCTGTGATCTCCATATCGCCGCTCTTTTATTTACCGTATCTGTAATATAATTAATAGATGACTGTGCAGAGACCAAGGTGCCTTCAAAGAGAAGGAGACAGCTTCGTAGGAAACTCGCTCTTTTGAATCAGTCCTGGACTCTATCAAAGCCTGTGTGATAATTTCACGTAAATCCTGGTGTTCCGAAACTGTATCTTTTAACCTGTACGTACCATTTTTTAACACGCTATATTTCAAAGGCCCTGAAGCCTGGTCTAATTTGTATTGCAGAATTATATTATAATCGGCAAGCGGCACATCACACTGATTTCTTAAAATTAAGATGGAAGCTCATTATAAAGACATTCGCAGGGGTCTCCTGTAGTCGTCTCAGAAGGGCTGTGATGGGGAAAATCAGGTCCTCAAGCTAAAATTTCCTGGTTCCCTGCCTCTTTGAAACTGCCTCTTGGCAGGATCAGGCGGTCCCGACGTGTCCTGTTGCCCGACTATCAACACTAACGATCACAGCTCCTGACCATCTGAACCTCTGGTGTATTTGTTTACAAATTCCCCTTTGTTTAATCTGAGCAAATCAGACACGTTTTTACACATTTGGATTTCATAAATGCCCCCGTTCCTCTCGTGGCTCCCCCTCGAGGACTTTCCTGATGGCTCACGAGCGGCACTGTGGTTTGGTGCCATAGACTGTGAGCCAGCGGGCCTTTGTCCTGACACGTCTTCCGTCTACGAGAGGAAGCGGAGACGCGGGTGGAGAGAGGAGGGATGCCCGGAGAGACGCACCGCCCCGCACTCCCGTGGGGCCAGCCGCGGTCAGGCCGTGAGGCCGCTGCAGGCCCCAGTCCTCCTCCTGCCGGTTTGCGGGGGTAGCGGTGATGAGGGGTGGGGAGGTGAGGGGTCAGGGGCCTCTTGCTTCCTCTGTGCGGGTGTCCCGGGGCGGCGGTGACAAAGCGCCACAGACGTGGTAGCCGACAGCAACGGCCATCTCTTCTCTCAGCTCGGAGGCCAGAAGCCCCAGATCAAGGAGCCAGCACAGGACGGCTGTCCGTCCGGCTCCCGGAGTGCCCTCCCTGCCTCCTCCAGCCCCGGGGCCTCCGGGCTCTCCTGGCCACATCTCTCGCGTCTCTGCCTGTCTTTACTCAGCTTCCCCCACGTGGGTCTGGCGCTTCCATCTCCCACCGAGTCACTCTCACAAGGACACTTGTCCTTGGATTCAGGGATAACCTAAGTGCAGGGTCGTCTCATTCAGGGACTTGAACTTAATTACGTCTCCAGAGACACTTCCCAAAGGAGCTCGCCCTCAGGCTCTGGAGGCTGGATCTTGAATGTATCTTTTGGGGGGATATAACTCAACCCATTGCCCTTGGGAGCCTTCTTTAGAAACCCAGCAGGTGTTCCCCTGTGTCTGCATCTCTGGGGGTCCCAGGGCAAGTTCTCAGACAAGAGGACGGCCCCACATAGCATCCCGGTGCCTGGTGACCCCTCAGGCCGCCCTTGCTGCAACCCCAGGACTCCCAGGGTGCCCTCATGTAGAGAGCTACCACCGCCGTGTGGGGGCCGCCCGGTGCAGAGCAGGCCAGCCCCCCGAGCGGGCACAGGACTCACGGAGGATGGAGAGGACGCACCAGAAGCCCCCCTGTTGAGCCGCTGTGGCCAAGACCTCAGGACCTTGCCCTCCGAGCTCTCCTTGGGCGCTCGGTGAGTTTTCTCTGCACACCCAGGTCCTCCTCTTTACCAGGGGGGGATGGCATCCCCGACTCAGTGGACACGAGTTTGAGGAAACCACAGGAGACGGTGAAGGACAGGGAAGCCTGGCGTGCTGCAGTCCATGCGGTTGCAAAGAGTCAGACACGACTTAGCAACTGAACAACCACCTCGGGAAATAGCGCCCAGATAGGGCTGGGGGCCAGGGCGGAGCTGTTTGTGGCAGCAGAGGTGCTGAGGATGCTTCGCCCCTGGGGAGTGGGGTTTCGTTTCCCTCCTGAGTCCCGAGAGCCCCGCGGACCCCAGGACACCAGCTACCCTGAGTCACAGCCTCCCTGTCGCACCCACACAGGTCTGCTGCACTTCCCTCTGGCGGGCTGCACTCCAGGGTTCCAGCCCGCCTCCAGCCCACGGCCACCCCACGTGGGCCTGGATGGAGGATCAGCGGAGCAGTTCGTGGCTCCCAGAGATGTGTTACCCTGTGGCCTCCACCCACACCAGGCAGATGCTAGACTCCTCCTGGGACGCTGCCCCGGGGGGCTGGACAGCCCCACACCCCAGGCTGCGTGCCCCGTGTCCCCTCAGCCATCAACCCAAAGGTCACCCGAGCCAGTCAGCTTCCCGAGGTTCCATTTCCTTCAAATTAAGCAAATAACCAGTTGCCTCTGGACGAAACACAAGCACGCGCAACTCTGCTCTGCTTCTTCTGGCTCCACATACCCCGGGGCTCCCTTGGGTCCTTGAGGCCCAACGGAGGCTCACGCCCTCCTGTAGGACTCCTGCAACCTCCTGCCCCTCCAGCCGAACTGTGGTCCTGGGCATCCCCGGGAACCCACCACGTGGATGGTACAGGCTGTCGGGAGCGAGGACCTTCTCCTAGGCTCCTGGAGACCCAGCTGGCTCCACCAAGCTGCTTTCCCTACAGAAGTGCATGAGGGTTCCCTTTAGACCCCGTGCTCTCCTCAGTACAGTCTCTTCTGTGGACCCCACAGACCCAACCCCACAGGCACACCGCAGGCTTGGGCAAGAAAGGGGATGGGAGAAGGGTCTCCAGGGAGGATGCAGAAGGTGCCTGTGTGGGCCTCTGGAGGCCCCCGAGGTCTTCTGTGCCCCTCGGAGGCCCAGGTCTATTCCTGGTGGGGGCTGGGGGCCACCTCTTTGAGGCTGCGGGGCTACTTTCTGTTTGAGTTGGAAGCTGAGTTCAGAACTGTCCTCGAAAGTCTTTGTGGTTCTAGAAGGTGCCTCAGGATAGAGCCACCACAGCAGCCCTGAGGGAGGCATCTGGAGCATCCCCTCTCCCACCAGAGCACAGCGCTAGCCCACGCCTCACTCACCAAGCCCCACAGAGACGCCGTGTCTGCAGAAACGGACCTGGGAGAGTCAGTGTTGCTTGCGTGGCGCACGAGTTCTAACGCATCTCTCTGCTGGGCCGACCCATCCATCATCTGCCTGTCCAGCACTTTGGCGGCTCCTCATGACGTGTCCACCCGGCGCTGAACACATGGTCTCTGCCTTCGGGAAGCCGAGGCCCTGTGCTGGGCACCCAGGGGCAAGTCAGGAGCCTTCTATGGGTCATGCACAGACTTTCGGCAGATTTGAGAAACGCCGCAGCTGATGAGGCTGCACGTCTAGGGACCTGCTATCTGATGTCAGGAAAGCTTTCCTCCGAGGCGGTCTCTGCCTTTCCTAGATGAACGGTCCACCGTGGAAGAAGATGGCCATGCTCCAGTGTCTGCTTCCATCACTTTGCAGTAGAATCCAGATTTCAACAGAGCCGTCTGCCACCTCATCAGGGTGGCACAGCAGCTTCCAAAGGTCCAGGCCCATGCTCCCAGGACTGTTTCCTCTGCAGCGCACCCAGGTCCTCAGGGCAGCTTGGCTGGGGCCTCTCTCCGCTGCGTCCTGCATCCGCCAAGGCTAGGGGGCTCCGGGTGATGCCTGGGGTCATCTCCAGCTGGTTGGTTCTCTTCTGCATTCTGAGTCAGGAGGGCTGGGACAGGGCATCACGGTGGGTGCTGTTTCGGCTGAGACGGATAGAAGCTTTTCACCGGTGAAGTTCAGAGAGCTCTCGACCCAGGAAATGCAATGTGAACCTGCTGCATTATGATAAAAGACACTGTTGTGAAAGAGAAATGTAAGTGGAGACGCCAGCGGTGAATGACGGGGAGGTCCTTGGACAGGCTATTTCTTTCATGTCCTGGGGGAATGGGCAGGATTCCCACAGGGCCAACTTCTCCTCCATCTACCATTTAACTGCGCAGGATCTCGGGACCAGAGATGGGGCTGAGTTTTAGGTGTGGGGCTGCTCCCTCCCGTTCCCCCCACATGAAGGCCAGCATCACACGGCATGCACCTTCAGGAGGGGGCGAGTCTCTCGCCACACTGCAGGAGGGACCCGGCCCATGACCCACGTGGGTGGCACCTGGCCGTCCTCTGTAACCTCGAGGCTCTGGGAGCGGAATTCCTTCAGCATTTCCGAGCATCCAGCGCTCCTGTCCACTCCTGTCCTGAGCCCAAGACCAGAGGTTGGATGGGATGGGAGGAGCCTCGGGGCGGCTCGCAGCACAGTCCCCAGGGCGTCGAAGGTGCCTGGCTGAGGCTGGCTCCCTGCTGCCTCCTGCCTTTCTCAGGGTGAAGGGAGAGGTCCTGACCACGGCTTCCTGAGGACGACTCTCATTCTGGCGCATCGCGGGGGCCTTTGCAAACATCTCAGTTGTTCTCTGTCCCCTCTCCCCAGGGTCTGGCGCTCTAAGGAGGATGCTGGCAGATCCTCCCCTTGTCTTCAGGAATCCGTCTCCCCTCTGTGGTGCTCCTTTCTCCTCTCCAGGCTGTCTTTTTGGAGGCAGGGTCTTTGGGACCATCCGTCACCGTGCGCCATGCCTGCAGGAGCTCTGGAAAGCCAGGGGCCCAGGCTGGTCAGGCCTGCAGTCAGAAGGCAGGTCCCGCCACCCTGGCTCCAGGCCAGGGCTGTGGTTCCCATGAGCCTAGTCCTTCAGCAGATGGAGGCAAGTCCTGAGGTCAAGTCCTGCTCCGTCCCAGGGACCCCGAACGGGGTCTTACCGTGGACTGCTCTGGAACTCAGAAACCCGTGGAAACTCCTGATGCAACTTAAAAAGGAGCTGAAAGGATGGGAAGGGTGGTTGGGGTAATGGGAAGGAGCGGTGGAGGCCAAGTCCCGGCTTTTGGTCCAGGGCGCCCTCGCTGGATTGCCCGAACCCCTCCTCCTTCTGTCTGGCGGGAGCATCACTTCTGGCTTCCTGTCTCAGGTGTCACAGGCCACCAGTCTTCCGGATGCTTTCTTTTTTCTTTTTGCCTTCAGGAGCTGACTCCTTCCTGACTTGAGAACACCCTTCTCTTACGTCGCTTCCGGCACTGACGGTCCTTTCTGACAGGTTTCCGACAACAGAAACCTCACCCGTGGACGTGTCTCCCAGAGCCGGCTGCTTTGGATGGCTGGCAACGTCAGGCTAAGACCAGAAGTTGTGCCCGTGCCCCCACCCCAAGGAACCCCTGGAGTCAGCCTCCCAGCTGGGCTGGCACCTGGAGACAGGTTGTGGGTTGAGGATGGGAAGGAGGGCAGGGAGGGAAGTGGCGGCTTGTACTTTTCTGTGGAACTGATTGTAATTCCGACAGCAAATCTTGCCATATTTTTGGGACATTCAAACAATTCCAGATAAACATTAAAACCACGCGTTGCTGTTCTGGGACTGGAAATCAAAAAGCGCAGCACTAAGTCATTATGTTTTTATGACTTTGGTTCACATTTGGGTATAAAATCCAGTAAATAACTGTTAAAAGCAGAGTCATTTGCTCAGAAGTATTTTACAAGCATAGTTTTTGGAATGGCAGAACTTTCCGCTGGATATTCCCCCCTCTGTGTGCACGGAAACTCTGGGTCTTTCTGCTGTTAACAATGCCTGTCCTTTCAGGCCTGGGTGCTGGTGCGGGCCTGATCTGTCCGAACTGGTTCCAGGCCTGGGGCACCTGCCCACCCTGTAGTCCTTCCCGTGGTTTGCTTAGCAGGACCAGCCTTGCTTTCCAGGTTCAGCCGTGGGTGCTGACATCAAGATATGAACGTCCAGCCTCCCTGGAGGCCCCACCACAGCTTCCACTCTTGGGTCAAGACCAGCCTGTTCTCTGTTCCTCGGCTCTTGTGGGTCCACCCTGTCCGAAGGCCGTGTGACGTTCCCCTTCCCACCCCTTATCTCAGCAATGACTGGGCGGGGTCATTCCTCAGAGATTCTGGGAAGAACTTCTGGACGACAGGCTGGTGGACAAACAAGACACCCCTTGAGATCAGCTCTGGAGCTAGCTCACTCAGGGAGGGCCCTGCTTCAGGTGGCCCATCCAGCCCATCACAGACAAGAGCCGAGTACTGACAGCAAGCCTGCAGATGGCGTGAAGCCATTTTTATAGATGAGCAGACTGTGGGGGCAGGGGCCAAGGGGCTTTTCCCAGGCCCAGCAGCTAGCGAGGCACAGGGACATGCCCGTGCAGCCCTCACTGGCCCCACCACGGTGACAAGGCATTTGAGCAGACTGCGTTCTCAGGGGCCTCGGGTCCCATCACGGCATCACTGCAGTCTTCTTAGACAAGGCTACTGGGCTTCGAGGCCAAACAAGGTGCCCTTCCAGTGCCAACCGAGGCACCTCTGTGCTGCCTTCCAGACCTGTCCATATGCTCCAGGCTGCGCAGCTGTTCCCAGTTCCTGGGGGTGGAGGCAGACGTCAGAACAGTGTGTGCTGTGGTCCTCATTTGAATCCAGCCTCACTCCGTAAGTGGCCTTGGCCTTCAAACGGTAAACGCAGCTCTCTTAGAAAGCAGGCTGGCGAGAGGCAAGCGCTTCTGTCGCCGCCATTCTGCTTTCTCTACGGCCGTTTGCATGACCTACAGGAACAGTAGAGTCCAGGGTCTTGGTGTTCAGAACGCCCTTGAGAAGGCGTAGTAATACCGTCCTCTGAACATTCCCTGGAAAGACTGATGATGAAGCTCCAATATTTTGGCCACCTGGTGCAAAGAGCTGATTCACTGAGAAGGACCCTGACGCTGGGCAAGATTGAAGGCGGGAGGAGAAGGGGACGACAGAGGATGAGATGGTTGGATGGCATCACCGACTTGATGGACACGAATCTGAGCCAGCTCTGGGAGATGGTGAAGGACAGGGAAGCCTGGCGGGCTGCAGTCCGTGGGGTCACAGAGGGTCAGAGGTGAATGGGCCCCTGAGCAATAGCAGCAGAGCCGCCCCCTGCCTACACTATCATCTGCGCTCCCTTCTGAGGTTTTATTCTCATGCCTGCCAAAACAGGTGCCACTCTTTTCCTGCTTTCTCATGTGGGGAGTGTTAGCCCTGAAAGGACTCAAGTGTGGGGTGTTCAGGGATTGGCAGCTGGAAGGAATCCCCGAGGGACAAACCCAGCCACCGCCTGACTCTGGCCTCTCAGCCATGTGTCTGTCAGCGTCAGGCATCCTGAGGGCTCCTGGACCCTAATCTTCAAGGACCTTCACCTTAATGTAAGGTTTCCTGAAATGTATACTCTTAAGAGGATTTTCTACCTAGAGTCTGCTTTTAGTTTTTCCCAACAAAGTCTCAAAGTGTTGGCCAGTGGTGATGGCTAAAGATGGACATTTTGGACAGGAAACATGGGAAGTGGGATGTGAAAACTGGTTCTTATGGAAGCCACACAAAAAGGATGCTGAGGTCCTTTCAACCAGGTGACCTGGGGAGGAGTTTGGGGTGGACCCATTCAGATGCTGCTGCCACAGATTAAAACCCCCCACTTCTCAACAATGAAGCTTGAGTGTCCACACGCTCCTTCAGATAAACAGGTGGCCGTGCAACAGTGACTCAGAACCGCAGAATACCGAGACTGCAGCTGCGACAAAGGCTTGCTGCTGGGCTCACTCAGCCGTGTCCTACTCTTGGCAGCCCCATGGACTGTAGCCCGCCAGGCTCCTCTCTCCACGGGGATTCTCCAGGAAGGAATACTGGAGTGGGTGGCCAATTTTTCCTTCAGGGGGTCTTCCCAACACAAGGGTTGAACCCAGGTCTCTCGCACTGCAGGTGGATTCTTTACTGTCTGAGCCACCAGGGAAGCCCAGGAAGATGAGTGGGTAGCCCATCCCTTCTCCAGGGGATCTTCCCAGCCCAGAACTCGAACAGGAGTCTCCTGCAAGGCAGGCGGATTCTTTACCAGCTGAGCTACCAGTGACGCCCCCAACATAGGCATACTTTGCACCAAAACAAAGCGTTCGGTTTCTGGAGTCTATGCCATTGATTAAATTTTATAATGGGAAAAAACTGAAACCAAACGACTGGGTTAGAAGGAGGAAACATCATACTCGGGGAGCCAAGTAGCGTTTGAGACTCTTTTCGTGAACTTAGAATCGGACACTGGTGGCTCAGAGGTTAAAGCATCTGCCCGCAATGCAGGAGACCTGGGTTCAATCCCTGTGTCAGGAAGATCCCCTGGAGAAGGAAATGGCAACCCACCCCATCATTCTTGCCTGGAGAATCCCATGGATGGAGGAGCCTGGTGGGCTACAGGCCATGGTGTTGCAAGAAGTCGGACACGACTGAGCGATTTCACTTTACTTCACTGCAAGGTATCTTTACAGCTTCATAAACTGTCATTTAGAAATGACTTCTCTTTTGTCTATGCTGCCTTGCTTCCTTCCTTATAAGCAGGACTAGGTTAGGAAACAGAAGGTAGGAATGGACACTTACTAGACTGTACGTGCTTCTTAGGTGACAGACATCCATCACCCTTTCATCATCGGATCCAACCTCCACACACCCTCGTGGGATCAAGAAAGGAATGACCCATTTAGGGAAGAGACAGCCGAGCTTCGGGAATTCAGGCATCTCACTCCAGGTCTAGGTACTGCTAAGCATGTGGCAGGCAGGGAAATGCACCCAGGTGTGCTGGAGTCTGGAAATTGCCTTTTTTCCATTGCATTACACACCTGACGAGATGCTCATGTAACCCACTGTGAAATATTGCCTGTAATTATAAAAATACAGGGGACTTTGTGTGCCGCATGCCCCTATCTCACTCTTCATTAAACCCCAGTGAGAAATCGGTGATAACAGTGATCAGCTCTCCCCTCACCCAGCCAGTTATAACAGTGTTGCTAAATTCTCAGAGTGGGGAGCAGGATGCTGCAAATATTGAAAAGCTATTCAAGACGTGCCTTTTCTGGCCTGGACGGAGGTGTCTGAGTTTGTACGCGTTTCACGGTCTTCATCTGAATCCGGGTAGTAAACGCTGCGTCAAGATTTAAAGCCCAGGAAATAAGTCCATTAGTGCTCCCAGTGGGTGTCACTTAGATGCTTCTAAGCCACATCTGCTGAGATGAAATGGCATTCCCAGGACATGTGGCCGCCTTGTGGCTGCGCAGTTGTTCTGGAATGTGGGTGTGTTGGGCCAAAGTGAAGCCTGGAGCCGCCTGAGCCCTCGGAGTGGTCCTCCCCCTGCATCTAGAGCCAGAAGCAGAGTCTCCTGCTGCCCGTGGGGTGCAGAACCACTGGGCCCTAGGCTGGCTGCCCCTGGACCAGGGAGATCCCGGGCACACGAGGCTAATTGGATTCCAGGTGATGTATTTTTTCTGAGACAAAGCCCCACATCCTGCCCAACGGGACCAGAGTGGTCAGGTAAATACCATGTTGCCCCAGAGGGACATCCTGACAAAGAAATGAGCATGTCTGTCAGCGCCCCAGTCAACAGGCTGGACGAAGGCTCCCCCGCGCCCTCCCGCCCTGGCTGGCTCGGCCGCCCGTGGTCGTCCCTCACTGGGTGGCCCCCTGCCCTGCTCCTAGTCTGCTGTTACATCAGCTTGTAAAGTCCAGTGAAAAGTACAGGGATGTTCATTGTGCTGTTTTCGTTTTTTAACTTCTCATAAGTTTGACGTGTTTCCAGATTAACAAGTTGGAGGAAACTTTGTCTCAAAACAAAAAGCCCCAAAGGGGTCCTGCTCTTGGTTGGATTTCCTGTTGCAGCACCCTTGCAGGGTGTGAGCTCCAAGCTTCCATGCAGACGCTATTCCAGGTTCCAGATCAACCACGAGGCTCCCCTTGGGGTTGAGAGGAGAGAGTCCCTGTGTGTCCTGGACTCAGACGTGCGGCCCCCGTGAAATCGGACCCTGGAGTCCAGCCTGGACCAGCCTAGTGGCTCCCTCATTTCTGGCACTTTGGGGACCCGGAGTCCCTTAAGCTTCCCAGCAGACAGGGCAGGATCTTAGGGTGATAGGTCCAGTAAGGACTCATCCGCTGGAGCCAGGACCTGTCTTCATGGAATTGGGTAAAGTCTCCCAGTAACCCAGTCCAGCAGGACCGACGTTAGGAGAAGGCTGGGGGGTCCTGATGATGGACTGGGGTTCCCATAGCTGGGTCCCCCTTCCAAGGGTGCTGAGCACGGTGAGTCGGCGCTAAGGGCAAGGACACTGGTTAGGGCATCCACATGCCTACGTGAGGGGCTGCTCCCGGTGGAGACCGGGCTGGGAGGCGGAGGGGGCTCCCGGGGGCGGGGCCAGGCTGCCCCCCCAGGCAGTGCTCGGTGCCTCCATCACCGCAGACTCGGGGCTCCGTGTCACTCAGCCCTCCTCACACAGTGGCTTTTCTTAAACGCCATTCTCAGCGTTCAAGGGGAAATTTGGTAGAACACTGGATAATTAAATATCATGTTTCCCTAATTCTAAGGTGCTGACAACAGTAATATGCACCATTAACTTAATAACAGCTTTTCTGGAATTCATCTGACATGTAACACCAACAGGCTTCCCAGATGCTCCCTGACTTCAGAACCAGTTTCTCAAAGCCCCGAGCACAAGGAAATACTATGAGTTTGGGAAACGCTGTGTTAAATTTGGGAAGTGTGTCTTTCCCAAAGACTTCCCCAAGATTTTCCCAGAGATTGGACACACTGCCGTTTCTATGGGGCTGTGACGGGCAGTTTGTTCAGTCCAGCCTCAGGCGCCTGGCTCCACCTCTTAGGGCCCTGGTTTGGTGCCCACCTGGAGACGCGGGTCCCTCCATCCGCTTCTCTGCCATGGTCTGCGTCCCCCCGGGTCTGCGGTGTGTGAGCTGCCGTCACTCTGGAGCTGGGGGTCTGCGCATCCCACCAGCCTGACCTCAGGTCTCCTCTCTGCTGGCAAAGCCATTAGGTCTCTTAGCTTCCTTAGGGAACCCCCAGTGCAGTCCAGCTACCAGGGAGACTCAGCATCGCGCAGCCCTGCAGGGACCCCGGGGTTGGCGGAGATGGGCCTTCACATCCTCTGGCCCCCAGGCTTCCGTATCCCCAGCGCTTCTCGAGACTGTCTCGCCAGCAGGACTCCAGCCCTGCCCCAGGTCCTTCAGATCGGGTTTCTACGGCTCCCTGTGATCCTGAAAGAGCCAGAAGGCAGAGTCCTCCCATGGGCAATGCCCACTGCCAGGCATGTCCCAGAGGGCCGTGGCCGCAGTGTGGACGCGCATCCCAGGTGCCCAGCCACAGACTCATGGAGGAACCGTTAGGGATGCGAGAGCTTTCTACCCATTTATCCAGCGAATGTTTACTGTGCCAGGATCCTGCTAGGCTCAGGGACCCCCATGGACCCCGTAGAAGGGGTGTCTGCTCTTCTGGGGGTGGGAGACCAGCCGAACATTCGATCAGCCCTGCAGGTACTGCGGAGAAAAGGGAAGGGGGAGGACGGAGCCCCACTGCCCAGGTCGTTCCAGTGGGAGCCTGAAACCCCCTCTGATGAACTGACCCAGGGTGGGGCAGCCCCAGGGTGGGAGCCGTGGGCATTTTGGAGATATGGGTCAGGATGAGCTGGACTCCCCTAGTGGGTTCGGTGAACAGGCAGATAGTTTGCAAACACGGTTTCTGTAGAGAGTCGGGGGTTAGTAGGGTTGCGCCTGTCACTCATGAGAGCATCCCTTGGGGTCTGGGCATGAAGACTCCAGACTCCAGTCTTCTCTGGACCAGCATCCAGCCGGTGTGTCTTGGGGTCCCCTGGAAGCCAGGTCTGAATCGCGGGATGCCTGGCCTTTACTCAGTCACTCTCTCTGCATGGTTGTAAGTGAAGAGGATTCAGGTCTGAGTCAGAACTCTTGCCCTTCCAGAACATTCTTTCTTAGTGGCATGTTCCACTGCAGACACAGGGTCCTTTCTCGTCTTTCTCAAACTGAAAATAGACGGACATGGAATTTACCAGAATCTCTTTGTAGGGCAGACTTGTTGCGTCACTACAAATGACAAGCACCCCTGTGTGCCAGGCGCATGGCCCTGCATGCCAAACACCAGAGATAAAAACCAGCCTCCCCGTCGGTCAGCCGCACTCCATCTCCGGTCCCTTCTCTGTGCAAAGATGGTATTAGTAAATCATGGTCATAAGGAGAAGCAATAAAAATGTGGAGAAGGGTTCTAGGCGTGTCTGGCAGTTGATAAATGTGTTATCGTTCTGGATTTTGTGGTGTATATGGTCTTCATTAAACTTTTCATATTTGTAACTTCATGTTCTCATTCTCCGTAAATGTCCACTTTTGTGCCTAATTCTTTTCCTCAAAAGGCCTCCGCCGCTCTCCTCACCCTTTCCTTGGATAAACTTCTGTCGCTCACACCTGGATCTGTCTCCCCGTGGAGGTGTTGAGGATGTGAACTCTCCAGAGAGAGAGAGAAGCAGGAGAGCCTGGACTGCCTGTCAGAGCGAGGCCCCGCGCCTGGAGGGAAGGCAGGCAGGACGGAGTGGGTCCAGGGGTGCAGCCTGGGGGCCCTAGAGGCTCTCGTCATGATGTGAGCTTTTAGGAAGAGAGAAATGGAGATTGTCGGGGGAGCCGGGTCAGAGAAGTGGCCCGTCCCATTCATGCTTTCTGGAGCAATTCTGGCCGCTGCCTCATGACCTGCTCTCAGGCTTATCCATGGGCTGCTCCCTAAAGTACCTGACGCTCTTGGGACCCCCTGCCCCTGCCCCCTGGGGGCTCTAGAAGATATTTCATCATGACATGAGAATGAGTTCTAAAGCTGTTCTCTGGGAATGTAAAGTCAGATTCGAGTGAGAACTTTCAAAATGAAGGAAGGAGCAAGAATTGTGCACCACCCTGTGCCAACCCTCCTCACCCCCACATGCTGGGGCCTCTGCAGAATTCACCTGGAGAAGGAAATGGCAACCCACTCCAGGACTCTTGCCTGGAAAATCCCACGGAAGGAGGAGCCTGGTGGGCTACAGTCCGTGGTGTTGCGAAGAATTGGACAGGACTGAGCGAACACACTTTCTTTTTTCTTTCTGCAGACTCCACAGAGGCAGACTCCCAGTGGGGCCTCAGACTCTGCTCTGGACACGTGGAGGGCACACTCGTGGGATGGAAGGTCTGCTCCCTGCTGTCCTGGGACCCAACACCCTTCTGTCTTCCAGTGTTTACTTTGGAGGCGACTGCAGGATGCCCGGCGCCTGCATGAAATGACACAGAGCCAGGCCCCCTGTCCAGTTTCTCTGGAGGGAAAATGTCTCAGAACACAGGACACAGTCTCAGCAGAGAGCGGCGTGTCCTGCCCAGTGGCCCGCTGCGTCTGCACGCCTGGGTGTGTGTCTTGTTCTACATCGTGATCTTCGTGCAGATGCCCGTGGGGGTGGCCTGATCGGGATGCAGGCCCCGCATCACCCCCAGGACTCCTCCTGGAGATGCTCTGACCTCTCCCAGCCACACCGTCTCCTCCCGCTCCAGCCTCCTACACCCCTGGAAACCAGGAATCTGCCCCCTGCTTCCAGAATCTTGTTCTCTCAAGGACTTGGCCTAAATGGACGCATGGGGCACGTCAGCCCTGGGGTCTGGGTTCTCTTCAATAGGCATAGACCCTCGGGATTTGCCCAGGCCGTGGTGTGTGCCAACAGCTTCGCTCCTGGGTATTTCTGAGTAACGTTCCATGGAACGGATGGGCAAGGCACTTTTTGAAATGCATTTCTCCTTATCACAGTCCCTGGGAAAAGACCCAAGGGGCTGACTCCCAACACGTCTTGAGTGATTTCAGGGCCTTGGGGTAAGTCTGCACCAGTGTAGGTCTTCCTCGTGGGGCTGCATATTGGGGGGCTTATTGGAAAAGCAAAGGGGACACGGTGAAACTCAGCCTGAATTGCAGCTCAGGGACCAGGGGGCTCCGGGAGGAGTGGGCACAGCTCTACCTGCTGGCCACCTGGGTTCCTGGGCATCTTTGGGGGCCGATGCTCTTTGCAGGGTGCTCTGGGCTGCCCTGGGAAAGCAGAGCGTGTGGGCAGTCTTTCCTGCAGGGTCCCCTGGTGTGAAACGGCAGGTGTCTGGGGGTTGGGGTGTGGCCCATATCTGTGGGGTGCCAGTCCAGGACAACTTTCTCCAGGTGTGGAGCGGGCCTGCGCATTTACTCCATCGCGGCTCGGGTAACAGCACCCTCTGCTCCCTGAGAAAGAACTGGTTAATTCTGCAGAGTGCTTTAGAAATGCAAAATGCAGTAAAAGGCTCCGATATAAGAGGCTCTCCCGTGCACGAGGAGAAGTGTGCAGAGGGGTCTGCGGTGTGCGGTGTGCCTAGTAAATTTCATGACTGCTTTTGGAAATTATGCTTTCTTATTTATAAGTCTTGTCAAAGAAATAAATTGGATGGAATCACCAGATGGCCCTAAATATTGTCTTTATTGCCTAGAACCGTCTGTAGAGAGCTCCCGTTATAGGAATGGGAAGCCTTACGGTGGGGAAGCCAGGGAGGGAAAGGACACAGGCCTAATTCCAATGATCGTCACGACCATGTATTTATTTGCTCAGTAAGGTGAGGGGGAGACCATCTCATTTAGACTTATTAAAGCATCCAAAGTGTAACACTCTTCTAAAGGGTCACTATAAATATGCCACATACTGTATTTCATGGAGTTTATGGGAAAGGAAATTGAAATCTCCTAAAAATAGAATTGAACCTTGTCCAAACAATATTGGATACACCAAACGAGTGTTTTTGTTATTACATCGAACAGGCTGATATTCCGAGCACATTTTTATAAAACCTCAGTTTGTTTTCATAAATTGTGGACTTTCCTACAATTCTTGGGTTTCTTGCAATTATCAGCCAGTGTGACGGTGTTTTTGAAAGTGAAACTGAAAGGCTGGTTTGAGGCAGGGTGGCCCCTCCTCCTGTCTGCCCTGCTCTGGTCCCTGGCACAGGCACGGGGTCTGGGGCGGCTGGGCGGGGCCAAGGGGGCAAATGCTGGCTGGTCTGCACATGCCCGAGGTCTGGGAACAGAAACGGCCCACTGTCAAAGCCCCAGTTGCAGTCCACAGGGCAGGCTTGTGCCCTGGNAGTTGGAGCATTCTTTGGCATTGCCTTTCTTTGGGATTGGAATGAAAACTGACCTTTTCCAGTCCTGTGGCCACTGCTGAGTTTTCCAAATTTGCTGGTATATTGAGTGCAGCACTTTCACAGCATCATCTTTCAGGATTTGAAACAGCTCAACTGGAATTCCATCTCTTCCACTAGCTTTGTTCGTAGTGATGCCTTCTAAGGCCCACTTCACATTCCAGGATGTCTGGCTGTAGATTAGTGATCACACCATCATGATTATCTTGTTCATGAAGATCTTTTTTTGTACAGTTCTTCTGTGTATTCTTGCCACTTCTTCTTACACCTTTTACTTGCTTTAAAACAGTGTCAAAAAATGATACTCGTGGTAAAATGCTGTGGATCTCATTCTACTCTGAAGCTCTCTCTGTGTCGCAGAGTGCTCATGGTGCGTGGTCTCAGCACTCCTGATCACGGTTTCACAGCTGGCAATGGTAGTTCACTTATCTTTCCCCGAGTGTCCGTGCTGAGGCTCCCTCCAGCGCTGTCAGCGTGCTGCATCCTGAGGGAGACACACTGCGTCTCTCCCTCGTGGTGTCTCTTCTCTCTGTTCCTGGGAACAGAACTGCCTGGCTTGGACGACATATACACGCTGAGCTTAACTCAGCAGAGCCAGTTTCTGTCCAAAGGACTCTGTGTGTCCCTGGTCCCCTCAGAACAACCATTCCCCTTTCCCACTTATCTGCCAGCGCTCGTCCAGCCAGCTTTCGCACACTTGTGGGTTTGCAGGATGCCAAGTGGGGTCTTGCTCCTTCAACTTTCAGTCCTCTGATTACTAATGAAGCAGAGCACCTCTTCACATCTTGTTGGCGTCTGGGTTTCCTCTTCTCGTGAACTGTCTCTTCGTGCTCTCTGCCTCCTTGTCTATTGTGTTTTTTCTTTTTTGATTTATAGACATTTCTTGCATATTCTAGATAATAGGGTCCCTTGTTGGTCTTAGATATTGCAAATATATTCTCTCAATCTGTTATCTGTTGCTAACTTGGCCCATGTGTTTTTCATTAAAATCAATCCCCATTTAAGGTAATAAATTCAACATACTTTTTCTTTGATTAGATCATTTGTTTTCAATCTCTCTTGCCTCATGAAAATGGATTTTAACATATAAATTTTACTTTATGTACTATTCTAGGTGTATCTGCGCATTTTAAAATATGATATTTTTATGTTGTTCAGTTCTAGGTGTTTCACAGTTCCCTCTATTACTTCCTTTTTTTTTTTTTGCAAAATATACATGTTGAGGTCCTAGAAACAGGGGGAGCTCTTGAGTTACACAGGCAGACCTCAGATTTGCTGTGGGTTTGTTTTCAAATCACCCCTGCAATAAAGTGATTATTGAAATAAAATGAGTCACACTTTTTTTTGTTTCCTAGTGCATACAGAAGCTGTGTTTACACAATATTGCTGGCTATTAAGTGTGCAATAGCATTATGTCTAAAAAAGTACATATGTTAATTAAAAAGTACTTTCCTGCTAAAAAATGCTAACCATCACATGAACGTTCAGCTAGTTAATCCTCTTATAATAGTAACGTCAAAGATGGCTGGTCACAGGTCACCTTCACAAATGTAACAGTATTGAAAACGTTTGAAATATTGCAAGAATTTTGAACACGGGACACACAGACAGTAAGGCAACAAGAGCTGCTGGGACATGGCGCTGATGGGCCTGCTTGGTGCAAGGTTGCCACAAACCTTCAGCTTGTAAAAAACACAAAATCTGCAGAGCGTGATAAAGGGAAGCATGGTGAATGAGGTGTGTCTGCGTTTCAGCTAACGTGTGCTTCTCCTCCCTGCAGGAGGCGCCTCACCTGATGACGCTGGTTTACCGGGACTTACGGGCGTTTATCCTCAGTCTAGCTTAGCGTCGATGGCTGCAGCTGTTCCTTGGACGCTCAGAAATAGTGTGTCTGTGGTGAAATACCAGGGTTTTTCTTTCTCTTTTTCCTTTTTTCTTATATGTTTTTGTTATTTTCTAATCTGCCACATATCTTTACTTTGCAAAATTCAGTAAAATGAAATGCCAGAAAATGATCCTACGATTGGATGTCTCAGCAATAACAGATTGTTTACGTTTTAAATGCTCTCAGTTTTAAAATTTATCTAATTGCAGATTGGTAAGAACAGTAGTGGGGGGATACTAAAAAACCAGGAAGACTATGTGTCCTCTCTTTGTTAGGCTTAGAGTTCCCAGTAGAGTCACTGGAGTTTTTAATCTCACTGTTCATATAACCTCTGTCTCTGTCTGTCTTTATATCTTTCAAGTGAGGGTTGTTTTTTTTTAAATCTCCAACTACTATTGTTTAAATATCAATTCACTTTCTCAGTTTTCCAGTAGGTTTGCATATTTTGAGGATATTTATTAAGATATACATGTTCACGTTGGTCATAAGGAATTTTTACTATTATGCCTTTCTTCTTCTTCCCTTAAGGCAGTTCTGTCTTGATATTTATTTAGTCAATGTCAAATTTTCATTCCATCTTATCATGGGCAATACCTCTGGTGGATATTTTTTCATCCTTCTGTTTAACCTCTCTTGATTCTTTTGGAGTTATGAACTATGTTTTTAAAATCCAGTCTGCAATTCTTGATCTTTCTGTTGCTGGGTTTCACACATTTTCGTTGACTGTCATTATGATTATATTAGGATTTGTTTCCGTGCTCAACTCATGTTTCCAATTTTCCACACTCACGTGTGTGTGTGTGTTTATCCTTCTTTCATGTTCTTTATTGGACAGATGAGATTTGAATTACAAGTTAAAATTATACATTTTGTTTTTATTCTTACAGTGGTTTCCTAGAATTAGAATCCCATAATCATGTTTATTACCCTTTTCAACCTCAGTTTTTCTGAATTGAGGTAATATTTACTTACAATAAAATGCGTGTCTTAAACCTTTAGTTTGATACTGTGCCGTGTGCTTAGTTGCTCAGTTGTACCTGACTTTTTGTGACCCCATGGTCTGTAGCCCACCAGGCTCCTTTGTCCATGGGGGTTCTCCAGGCAAGAGCGCAGGAGTGGGTGGCCATGCCCGCCTCCAGGGGGTCTTCCCAGTTCAGGGATGGAAATCAGGTCTTCTGCATTGCAGGTGGATCCTTCACCATCCGGGCCACCAGGGGAGTCATTCTGGAAATTCACAACCACCATCTCAGACAAGAGCACTGGACACTTCCATTTACTCAGAAACCAAGATTGCTTCAAGTCAGTTTCTCCTATCCACCAGAGAGAACGATATTCTGATGTCTATAGAGGTCTTTTCTTGGTCTTGTACTCCTGAAAAAAGAATTCACAGGTCTTTAGTGTCTGGCTTGTATTGTTTAATGGTTGTTTAGAGATCATTCATATTTGGAATTATCTGTATTTTATTGCTTGTTAAGCAATAAAATTGCTGTTTTTTATCCTTGTTATTGCTAAATACTAAGTTGACTTAAAACTCAACATTCAGAAAACTAAGATAATGACACCTGGTCCCATCACTTAATGGCAAATAGATGGGGAAACAACGGAACCATTAAGAGACTTTATTTTCTTGGGCTCCAAAATCACTGCAGATGGTGACTGCAGCCATGAAATTAAAAGACGTTTGCACCTTGAAAGAAAAGCTATGACTAACCCAGACAGCATATTAGAAAGCAGAGACATTACTTTACCACCAAATTTCCATCTAGTCAAAGCTATGGTTTTTCCAGTAGTCATGTAAGGATGTGGACTATAAAGAAGGCTGAGCACCAAAGAATTGATGGTTTTGAACTGAGGCATTGGAGAAGACTCTTGAGAGTCCCTTGTACTGCAAGGAGATCCAACCAGTCCATCCTAAAAGAAATCAGTCCTCAATACACTTTGGAGGGACTGATGTTAAAGCTAAAACTCCAATACTTTGGCCACCTGATGCAAAGACCTGACTCACTGGAAAAGACCTTAATGCTGGGCAAGATTGAGGGCAGGCAGAGAAGGGCATGGCAGAGGATGAGATGGTTGGATGGCATCACCGACTCAATGGACATGACTTTGAGTAAACTCTGGGAGCTGACGATGGACAGGGAGGCCTGGCGTGCTGTAGTCCATGGGGTTGCAAAGAATTGGACATGACTGAACGACTGAACTGAACTAAGTGCTAAATAGCATTCCATCCTGTGCATATATGAATACACCATGAGTTTTAAAACTGTATTTTTTTTTGATGGACATTTATTTCCAGTTTGGGCTACTATGAACAAAGCTGCTGTAAACATCCCTGTGTGGTCTGTTTTGTGGTCACATGTTTTCATTTCTCTTGAGTAAATGCCCACCAGTGGAACTGTAGGGTCATAGGGTGTACACATGGTTAACTTTTTAGGAAATTGACTGACAGTTCTCTGAAGTGTTGTATCAGCTTACATTTTTGCTGGCAAAGTACAAGATTTCCAGTTGCTCCACTTCTGTGCCAACACATGCTATTGATGCTTTTAATCATCTCACTTTCTGTGTGATAAGATCTCAGGGCAATTTTAATTTTTGTTTTCTTTAATGACTAACGATCTTGAGCTGGTTTTCATGTGCTACTGATTCGCATACCTTCAAAGCTTATGTGCCTATTTAAATCTTTTGTTCAATTAAAAAAAATTGGTTGATTCTTGTTGAACTTTCAAGAATGTTGTATAAGCGTATCAGATGTATGTGCTACCAACATTTTTTCAAGCTTGTGATCTATTCATTTACTGTGTCAGGCTCTTTTGATTAGCAGACATCTTTAAATTTGCTGAACTTATTAGATTTGTTTTGGTAGGTTCATGTCCTGTCGTGGAAATCTGAATCTGTCTCAAGACTGTGAAAATATTCTGCTATGTTTTCTCTGAGAAACGTGGATTTTGATTTTACAGTTAGGTCTATGATGGACTTTGGATTAATTTTTGAGTATGGAGTGAGATGAGATCCCCATTCATTTTCTCCCCTTTATCCTTCTATCTATTGCTCCAACATTATTTATTAACAGTACTTTCTTCTCCCCACTGGATGGATGTGGTCCTGTGGACAAAGATCTATGCACAGTGTATGTGAGAGTCGGCTTCCTTCTTTCCTATTCTGCTCCATTCATTTATTTCTCCTTACGCCAGGACAGGGTTGTCTTGCAGTAGGGTTTAAAATCAGGTCATATCAGACCTCCAAGTTATTCTTCCTTTTCAAGGTCATTTTCACTGCTCCACATTCTTTACATTTCCATACAGATTTTAGAACCAGCTTCTCTATTGTTTTTAAAGCCTTCTGGGATTTGGACAGCGTTTGCATTGAATCAGTAGATAAATCTGAGGAACACTGACATCTTGACAAACTTGAAATGCCCATGTTTCTACCAAATGTGCAAAGACTTTTAGTGATTCTTACATTGTTTTGATCTTTTTTCTTTTTGCCTATTACGTCTTCACTTAACAAAGAATTTTGTAACTCTAACCCTAAAGTGGATTCATTCTTCTCTTTTCTGATGTTCTTACAATTTTAAATTAAAATGTTTAGTAAATTACTTGATCAATCTTACTTTCCATCATTTGCAGAACTTTTCTGGACTTATTATTTTTCAAAAACCTGATCTGTCTCTAAGAATGTCTTCAAGGTGGATCTTTCTGTATGCAATCTTCAAAGGTTTTGTGTGCCTGAGGATATTTTAAATTGACTTTCACATTTAAATAAGAATTTGATTGAAAGTATAAAATAAGTTCAAGGGTCTCCCCTGCCTTCATTAGTCTGAAAACATTAATTCATGTTTCCTCGCATCCTGTGTTGTTATGGAGAAATCTGATCAACAGTGTTTGCCCTCTTCCTTTCCAGGGGATCTGCCTTTTTCCTCCTGAAGCTGTTAGAATTTTTCCTGTATTCTGATTTTCTCAAGTTTTCTAATGATGTGTCTGGGGTGTGGCTTTTGCTTTATCTAACCCTGAGTGTCCACCCTGAGTGTCTGCAACATCAGATCTTTCATCTCCATTTTGAACAAAATTTTAATTATTTTTCGTCTATTCTGGACGGCTGTTATGGTGATGTAAATGTGCTTGAATCTATCCTCCTTTCCTCATGTTTTTTCCTTCATCTTTCGACTTATTTTTTCTCTTCTGATGACTTCTCAAGCTCAGATAGAGATTCTCAAGCTGTACATATCTGCACACTCTCAGATATGGTGGTCTTCATTCTCCGTCATTAGTATTTTGATAGCACGCAGCGTGCGCTGCTCTGCAGTCTGGGGCGGGGCTGGGGCGGAGCGCTTCGGTTCCCGCCCCGCCCCGCCGCCTCTCCTTCCCTGCTGTCGTTAGCTTCCAGCTTTCTTTCCTCCCCTGGTCTTCTGAGTCTAGTTTCCTGTCTCTAGGATGAGAGGATAACTCTCATTTTCTCATTCTCTTGCACTACTTCAGGCTCAGGCTCTGACCATGTGTGTGTTCTTTAGTGAATCCGCTGTGACTGAGGACGCGCTGACGCTGACCCCGCTAAGCGCACAGGCTTGTTGCGCTCTTTTCATTGTCGTATATTTTCATTTGACTCTCTTCCTCTTTATAATTTTGTAAAATAAATGAAAGGTTTAAAGAGCAAAGAAAATCAACAAACCCTGTAATGCTAGTAAGTGCTTTGAGCAGCCCAATTCCATCTAGGTGTGTATAAGAGGGGGGGAGTCAGGGTCTGCCCACATTCAGGTAAATGGTGCGTCCATCCCAGCCTCCTGCCCCGGTGATGGTGTATTAATTTATAAAATCCCAGAGTGATGCCTTTTGAATTCACCATTTACTGTGTGTCTAACCTTTCTCTTGTGACAGGAGAGCCTTTGATTCAAGTTGTGTTTATCACATTTTTCAGGTCACGGTATCTCTGGTCTTCCGCTGAGTGCGGATCTGCAGCATGTTGTTTTACTGTCTTCGGAAGACCGTACACTGGACGGAATTACGTCTCTCCTGGACGCTCACACTTGTGGAGGGAGGCTTGCCAATGTTCATAATGTATCTATTTATTTATTGGAAACAAATACATGGCATATTTTAAATTTAATTTTATTTGTCTTATCTTTTCAAAAATTGTTATGGGAGCATAGTGGATTTACAAGGCTGAGTTAGTTTCAAGTGTGCATCAGAGTGTGTCAGTGATACTGTGAGGGAACCAGACCGGAGCCATGGCAGGCTCGACAGGGTGCACCAGGCCTAGGTTTTGGATTCTTGTAAACCTGGGTCATAATTCCAGGAGACTACCCTCTAGCAGGGTCCCACTCACCCTAGGATGAAGGGCCTGAGCTACTCCATCTTGTAAAAGAAATTCCATCCTGCAAGGTCCCGGGCGAAATAACTTTGGACGTTACCCAACCTAAGCCTACTACCCATAGCCAATCAACTCTCAGATTACCTAACCTAGCCCCACTGTACACGAGCCAGTCGGTCACTAGGCTAAACCTTCTGACTTTACGTTCAGGAGCTTGTGATTTACCTTGGAAGTAAAAACCAATCAAGAATCTACACACAAATCCTATGGATGGAAGTAACCAACCAGTCATCTGTCAACTTAAACACCCCCTAAAGTGGCCCATCAGTTGTCCTCCTGCGTGAACACCCCCTCTTGTATCCTTTCACCTGATTAAATTCCCTGTAAAACAGTGCAGCCCAAGACTCGGGGCTCCCTCCCTACAGCCGCTGCGTCGGTGCCGGGGGAGCCCTAGCTCGAGCTAGCAGTAAACCCCTTTATGCTTTTGCATTGCCGTGGACATCTTATTTCTCTCAGTTCTGGGGACTCGGACTTTGGGCATAACAATACATGTACATAGATCCACTATTTTTTAGGTTCTTTCCCCATATAGATCGTTACAGAGTATTGAGTGGAGATAAGACATGTTTAAAAGTATCTCTAACTAGCTCCAGAAGGGAGAAATACATTTTGGAAAGTTAGAGGGTGAGNCAATACATGTACATAGATCCACTATTTTTTAGGTTCTTTCCCCATATAGATCGTTACAGAGTATTGAGTGGAGATAAGACATGTTTAAAAGTATCTCTAACTAGCTCCAGAAGGGAGAAATACATTTTGGAAAGTTAGAGGGTGAGCCTCGTCTCACTGAATTGAGAAATGTTGCGAGCCTCCACCCTAACGGTAGGGAGCAGTCTTGCGGCCAGGCAATGCTGAGGCCGCAGAGAGACTTCCCGCCAGTCAGGCTCTGAGTGTCGACGAGGCCCGTGGAATGTTAAAGTTCGGGACATAAGTAAATACCCTTCTGGAAAGTGTCAGAAAACCTGTCAGTAATGATGAGCTGAACCTCCTTTTTCTCACAGAGGCATGAAGCAGGGTGAGTCTTCCCCTCTGCCCAGCCGGAGCACCCGTCCACCCAGCTGGAGCACCTGTCCACCCAGCCGGAGCACCCGTCCACCCAGCTGGAGCACCCGTCCGCCCAGCCGGAGCACCCGTCCACACACAGGTCAGCCCCTGTCCCTGCTGTGTGCTGGCGTGCACCCTCCATCCTGCTTTCCACCTTCATCCTGAATTTCTGACCCCCTGAGAAACTAGTTCAGACTCATCTTGCACATCAGTTTTGCATCACAGATAAAAGTGAGAGTGAAAGTTGCATCTGACTCTTTGCTCCCCCATGAACTGCAGCCCACCAGGCTCCCTCCCCCATGGGACTCTCCAGCCAGAATTCTGGAGTGGGTAGCCTTTCCCTTCTCCAGGGGGTCTTCCCAACCCAGGGACTGAACTCGGGTCACCTGCATTGCAGGCAGATTCTTTACCAGCTGAGCCACCAGGGAAGCCCAAGAATACTGGCGGGGGTAGCCTATCCCTTCTCCAGCAGATTTTCCCGACCCAAGAATCGAACTCGGGTCTCCTGCATTGCAGGCAGAGTCTTTACCAGCTGAGCTATGAGGGAAGCCTATACACTGAAAATAGGCAGAACTTATATTAATACAAGGTGAAAATCTATAGTGGTAGATAGATGATTTTTTTTTTTTTTACTGTGTGTTACACAATTTGGGGAGCTGCGGAGGATGGGATCTCAGAAATGAACTTATGATTCACTTTGAAGAAAAGGAAGCTGGAATCAGTTACAGTCCCGAGTAGCTACAACTGAGCTCTGATAAATCCATTTAAAATAGCAGATACAATGCAGAAGGTAGTTTTATTTTTTTTTAGTAGCACTTCTGAGCAAATACATTAAATCATATTAACTTGGAAACGTGATGAAGAAAGGGTATTTACGAATCACAGCAGTGACCACACTTCTATATATTAAATAATGAGTCGTGAATACAATGGGGACGGAGGTTATAGTCCTCATGATCGTAATTTCATCAGCGCACAGTGGGATTCTACAGGCAACAAATCTGTGTTCCTCCTCCAGCAGAGCATGCTGATTACTGGATCACCGTGGCCAGGTCTGCCCCTCAGTGTAAATTTCGTCTGCAAGCCGGTGGCACACGCTCTCTGCCTTCGGGCCCTGTTCATCCAGCTGTGCTCCGCGCCCCCGTTTTCAGGGCTGTATTTAGCTCAGCATACTTTTTGTCTCATGTCCGACTTGGAAAAGTAGGATAAGTTTAATTTATGACGAGCCCTTTTTGCATTTTGAGTGGGTGGATCTTCCATAAGAGTCTTTTCAGTGAAGCTCCATGGTTGGCTTTTCTCCCTTTGTGATTCTGAAACAATGTTTGTGAGGGGCACTGATTCTGAGATTTCAGGCTTGAGGGTGCCTTGGACACGTGCAAGTAGCTTAAGCTGCTGAAATATTCAAATTTTGCGGAAGCGGGACTGCAGAGGCACGTGTGATATCTCAGGCCTGCAAAGCTCACATCTTGAGAAGAGTCATTAAGCCTGAAATGTCCTTGGCCAAGGAGGCTTCTCCGGTAAACAGCCCACGTGCAATGCAGGAGTCATAGGAGACATGTGGGTCAGGAGGACCCCCTGGAGGAAGGCATGACAACCCACTCCAGTATTCTTGCCTGGAGAATCCCGTGGGCAGAGGAGCCTGGCGGGCTGTAGTCCGTGGGATCGGACAGGACTGACTGAAGTCACTTCACACGCACTCACGTCCTCAGCTGGCCAGCTCGGCTGGGTCTCCCGTATTTATGGCAGGCCATAAACCTCTGCTTTGCTGTTGGAGCTGGTGGGAGGATGGAAAACACACAGAATCGGGGTGAATCATGCCAAGGCCGTCAGTGGGGAACGACTGACTGTGCATAATCAGAGAAAGGTCCATGTCCTGAACTTTCCTTCCAGGCCCCTCCTGCCCTTTCTCATCCCTTTAAAGCCATCCCTAAAATCAAGCAGCCAGCACCAAGCGAACCTTCCTGCTGAAACAACTGTGACCTTGCAAGGTAATTAGCAGGCTTCATGCATGTCCAAAGGAACAGAGAGGTGGTCTGTAATCTCTCAAGCATTGAAATATCTCTTTTCCCTTAAAGAAAATTTTAATGAAAGGTGCCATTAAAATGGAAGGCCTTTGTCCACCCTCAGAATGTCTCAGTGTGAGGCCTCTCCTGACACGTTTAAATGCTGCCCTGCAGAGAGAGGGCCTTGGAGGTTCTGTGACCAAACGCTTGTGTCCATTTATCCCTCCCCTTCTCTGCAGGAATGGAGGACAAGAGCCCCAGGGAGTGCTTTGGGGGTGGAAACCCTGCCTCCTAGGAATGGGCCCAAGTCTACAGAATCACTTCTGGGGGCAGTCAGGCAGGTGGAGGTGAGACCGCAGGTCAGCCAGCTTCCCTGACGACACCGGCCAACTTCCTCCCCTCCAGCGTCTCATCAGTGCTTCCCGTAGAATCAGAAGTGCCGTCCAGCAGGCGCACAGATCAGAGGGCTTGTTTCAGGAAGACAAAGGGCAGCACGTGTCACTAGACAGAATCATAATTTAGTGGCTCAAATGTGGGAGAAGACGTGCCTTCCTGGGTGAAGTCACTTCCAAGTCATGAGTGTAAACTGTGGGTCTTATGTTTTAAGACCCCCAAATTATATATGCTCTTTATTCAGTATGTTAGGCATTTGAGGATTTACAGATACGTTTCTGAACTGCTTGATTCTACACAGCGTAAATAAAATCTTAAATTGCTTATGCCGCAGATTCTAGCTGTTTTGTCTGTCAGACTAACCCTTTAGAGTGAACCTCATCTGTAACATCGAACGGAAGAATTATTTTATACACTTTAGACCATATGTGGTGAAGAAATGAAATAGTTTTCTGATCCCCAAAGCATAAATCTCACATTCAAATTTTTCTATTCATTTAAAAAATGACTAAACGTCAAGTCAGGACTCCACGCCCAGCAAGAGGACCACGTGTTGTAAACCTCAGCTCACAGGGACCTGCTTGGCAAAGCTGTCCTGGTTGTCTGTCCAGGGAGACAATGACCGCCAGACTCACAGGACACGTGACTTGATCCTCCGGGCAGGGATGAGCTTCTGACAGCAACCCACTCTCCACTCAAGTGCATTACCAGCCTCCTGGGTGTTTGTTTCAGGGCTCCGTGGGGTTTGGGCTGAGCAGAGATGCTGAGACAGACTGCTAGGTTGGAATTGCAGCTCCTTCACTCCCTAGCTGTGTGAATTCCCTGGGACTCAGTTTTCACATCTGCAAAATGGATGCGTCTCCCTCCCAGGCTGGCCATGAAGAATCCAGGGCCTCAGTACTGGGAAAGCTCTTTGAGGAGGACCCGGGATGTGGAGGCTGTTTGGAGGCATGTAATAGGAGAATCAGAACATAATCAGGAAGAGGGCTGTCATGCTTTCTCAGGGATCTGTTGCCATTTGTTTCAGAGCCACAGTCAACAGACAGAGCCTGCTGCCCTCCATGCTTGGAGCAGCGCTGGGATTTGCAGACAATGATGTTGAGATGTGAGCCCCTGGCTTGGGCACGCACTCCCTTCCAGCCGCCTTGCCACAGAAGGGAGCCTTGCACCAGGCCACGTGCCTCCTGAGCTGAGCTGCGGAGGGAGAAAGCCTGCTTTGTCCCTCGCGTTTCTGTTCCTTTTCACACAACTCTAGGCACCGTCTTTCTAAATCGACTGTGAGTCCCTGAGACTGCTTCTCTCGGAATAACAGGCCTGGGAGGGAGGCAGCTGGGGATGCCCCACGTGGACCCCTCCACCTGCTGAGAACAGGTGCGGAACCCAGGGGCGAGAGGACAGGCTGGGCTTTGGGGCTACCACACCGATCGATTTGATGGTCCGGGATGAGCTCAGGTTCCCTCTGGAGGCTCCGGCGTATNGAGGCAGCTGGGGATGCCCCACGTGGACCCCTCCACCTGCTGAGAACAGGTGCGGAACCCAGGGGCGAGAGGACAGGCTGGGCTTTGGGGCTACCACACCGATCGATTTGATGGTCCGGGATGAGCTCAGGTTCCCTCTGGAGGCTCCGGCGTATTACCTGGGACGTGGACCTGCCCACCGTCTTGGAGGTGGACACGAGCTTGTCAGGCTGGATTTGGCACTCATCTGAAGGGAGGAGGAGGATCTGGAATATTGGAGAGGGCTTCCGATGTGCTGTGGGAAACTCCACAAAGCAGAACAAAAGCCAAGCCTGGTTGAGAGACTGCTGCCTTGTTGGAAGGACTGATGGTGAAGCTGAAGCTCCAATCCCTTGGCCACCTGATGTGAAAAACCGATTCACTGGAAAAGACCGTGATGCTGGGAAAGATTTGAAGGCGGGAGGAGACGGGGATGACAGAGGATGAGATGGTTGGATGGCATCACCGACTCAATGGACATGAGTTTGAGTAAGCTCTGAGAGTTGGTGTTGGACAAGGAGGCCTGGTGTGCTGCAGTCCATGGGGTCACAAAGAGTGAGACATGACAGAGCGACTGAATTCAACAGCCTTGGGTTTGTACATGATAGAGTTCTCTTAAGGGTTCCGTCTTCTCTTTCTGGTCTGTGAGTGATGCCGGGGGTGGGTGACTGCCCCAGGGTGGGCGGCGGGGGGGGATGTCCTGACAGTGATGCTGAGTTGCCTCATGACGACCCCGTCCCCTCCACGTTCCTGATGAAATCCGCTTGGGGCTTGAGATTGTTAGCTCTGGAGTGGCCCCCCCACTCAACCAGGTGTTGAGACTGNCTTTCTGGTCTGTGAGTGATGCCGGGGGTGGGTGACTGCCCCAGGGTGGGCGGCGGGGGGGGATGTCCTGACAGTGATGCTGAGTTGCCTCATGACGACCCCGTCCCCTCCACGTTCCTGATGAAATCCGCTTGGGGCTTGAGATTGTTAGCTCTGGAGTGGCCCCCCCACTCAACCAGGTGTTGAGACTGTCCCACGCTGGGTGTGCACTTACTATCGAGGAAGGCTGTGGGGAGCGCTTCCCGCCTCAGGGCCATCTTTCCCATCCACGGTGTGATCAGGGTTTAGGATTAAGTGGAGAAACTCTCTTCATTGGAGTCTGTGCTTGGTACCCGCGTAAAGCAGGCTCGGTGGGAACCTTAGAACATTCCAGAGACAGAGTTTGCCTCTGAAAGCCTCCTGACCTCTCGAGAGACTAGGGCAGTAAGACTGAGGCTGAGGAAGAAGGCTGCATCATCTTTTTTGTCATGAGGAAATAACTGAAGTCATCCTTCCAGAAAAGGAAAATGGAAAGAGCCACTCAGAAGACGCTGTGGGGAAGGACGATGTCCCACTAGACCTGTGGTGGGAGGCAGAGGCCCCCTGGCCTTCACTCAGCTCTGGGCAGCCCCTTCCACGTGGGGCCGCGCCCGCCAGCACTGATGTGGGGGCCTGGGCGCGGCTCCTCTCAGGAGCTTGGGAAGATGCTCAGTCCCCATTTCCTACCAGCAGCTCAGACCTCGTCCCGTGACCGGGGTCCTGACCTCCCAGCAGGGGCTGCAGGAGAGAGCTCTGTTCTCAGGGAAGCAGAAACAGGAGAGGAGGCGCACTTCCAAAGACTCGTCCGAAGCGTCTTCTGTTCCCAGTTGCAGAGGAGTTGTCTGTTCTCCACTTCTCTTCTTAGAACCTTAGTTTGAACTTTGGAATGTCAAATTCAGCAGAGTGTAGTGTGTTTGCATGATCATTGGTGCCCGTGAATATTTTTTAGTCATTAAAGAAAAATCAGGACTCACACATTGCAAGTGGTACTGGGTTTCGATGGGACACTTTGGGGAGACTTTTGAAGGCGTCACTTATCTGCACCCAAAGGAGAATAAAGGGCATGGTTTTCAAGGGTCTTTGTTAAGCCTGGGGGCAGTAAACACAGTTACTTAGAACTTCAGCACAGAGAGGAGCAAAGGAAGAAACAGCAATCGCTTCCAAGAAGAGGCCTGGCGATGGACCTGGCCCAGGGTGGGGGAGATGGGTGCTGCCTGGACCAGGTGGGTCCGGGGCTCAGCCAGAGGCACTCCGAGCAAGGTGGTGTCCCGTGAGGGCACCGTCTCTAAGTGGGCGCCGCCTCCAGACCAGACATCGAAACTGCCTTGTGAACAGGCAGCCTCACATTTAAGGACAACTTAAAAAAAATCGAGTTTAGAAATGCCCCCATTTAGGTTACTGGTTAACAGGCTTGGCTCTGAGCGGCTCCGCAGATCAAGATGCATCTTCCTGTCAGGGGGTTCGCCAGCCCCTGAGGTCACTTATAGCACCTAATCTCATCAAACCCTAGCCCTTTCATCTGTAAAAATATAACAACAACAAGAACCTAACCACCAAATGGAAACAAACAAACAAGCAGAAAACAAATGACAGATCTCCGGTATTGAGTAAATAAATTGAGATTACACTGTGCATTTTACACTGTCTGGTACGGGTTAGGCCCTCCGTAAATGTTTACTCTCTTTTGATACGTTGCAGACTCCAGGGACAATCCTAAATTACAAATTCTGAAAAGGTTTTGAATAACGCCAGCGTTAATGAAAGAGGATGCTGAGTGTGATCTCTGGGTAAATGATCACACTAGACCCTCCCTGCTTGTCCACAGACCGTCTGAACCGCAGCTGTATTTTATCTGTTACACACATACGTGCTCTAAGTCACTTCAGTCGAGTCTGACTCTTGGTGACCCCATGGACTGTAGCTCACCAGGCTCCTCTGTCCATGGGGTTCCCTGAGCAAGAACACTGCAGTGGGGTGTCATGGCCTCTTCCAGGGGGTCTTCCCAAACCAGGGACTTAACTCGTGTCTCTGACGTCTCCTGCAGTGGCAGACGGGTTCTCTACCACTGACCCACCTGGGAAGCCATGTATGATGAATATAAAAACCAGATAGACTGGAAGTGTAAGAGTGGGTGGAGACACATTTTGCCTAAAGCTAACATTTCTTTTTTAAATTTTTATTGTCAGAACCATTTTTTTTTGGAGGTGATCAGTTCCTGGTGGCACTGTTACAAATTGCCAAAAGATTTGGTTTTTAATTCAATATATAATAGGCTCANGGGACTTAACTCGTGTCTCTGACGTCTCCTGCAGTGGCAGACGGGTTCTCTACCACTGACCCACCTGGGAAGCCATGTATGATGAATATAAAAACCAGATAGACTGGAAGTGTAAGAGTGGGTGGAGACACATTTTGCCTAAAGCTAACATTTCTTTTTTAAATTTTTATTGTCAGAACCATTTTTTTTTGGAGGTGATCAGTTCCTGGTGGCACTGTTACAAATTGCCAAAGATTTGGTTTTTAATTCAATATATAATAGGTTCAAGATACAGTCGGTAATTTTCCAAATAACAGAGTATCCTGAAGTCAGGCATTTCTCCGGAATGCTTTCTGAGATGAAACACCATAACACAGAGTGTTACAGCACTTCAGTAAATGCAAAACATACCATATGTGACTTTTATTTTTCAAATATAGAAAAGCACTTTGGGGATTGTTTCCGTAACTGCGTATGCATTGCTGGGCTCACCCCTGGGTAACCAGTAGTGATCACATGTTCCCCAAGGCTCTGACGTGAGGAGCTTAGCTTGACAGAGAGGTGACCCCCTTCCCATCTGTAACGCACGGCTGTCAAAGGACAGGTCACCCGGCGGTTTCGCTGAGTCCGTCTAACCACTGGCCGGAGAAGTTCTTCTTTTTTAAGAGATTTCCCAGGTTATAGTCTATTAAGATTTTACTCTTACAATATTTTTAACTTTTTCCATAAAGATGGGCCATAAACACGAGAAGTAATGGGATCCAGGGCTGTCAGGGAGCCAACAGCTCAACATAATTTCTGAAAACACGGATGCCCTGGATCGGGTGAGTGGTCTTATTTCCACACGCTTTATTGCTGCCTGTAGCCTCCAGTGTAATGGCAACTATTAGGATTTTAACATATGGACTGAAAGCCCATTTGCTCCAGATTCGATGAAATGTTAACACTGCTTCTGAAATGTGTTTTAAATGTTGCGCTAACACGTCGCCCTGAGTTACGCTGAGGGGAGTCGAGACACACAGGTTCCTTCTCACTTCTCAGTTACGACTGTATGTCATGGAAACACGTGAAATTTATGTTTTAAAACCCGTAAAGTCTTCTCCTTAAAGACGTTATTAATTTTAAAGTTCTGTTTCAGAATAATCATATATTTGTCACCAGAAGTACCGTGAAAGAAATAAATTTGTAGCCACATTAGAGCTGTTTGTCGAGGAAGCGGTGGAGGGAGGCNGAACCTCATTCCATAGTTCATCAGGCACTGTATCTATCAGATCTAGGCCCTTAAATCTATTTCTCACTTCCACTGTATAATCATAAGGGATTTGATTTAGGTCATACCTGAATGGTCTAGCAGTTTCCCCTACTTTCTTCAGTTTAAGTCTGAATTTGGCAATAAGGTGTTCATGATCTGAACCACAGTCAGCTCCGGGCCTTGTTTTTGTTGACTGTATAGAGCTTCTCCATCTTTGGCTACAAAGAATATAATCAATCAGATTTCGGTGTTGACCATCTGGTGATGTCTATGTGTAGAGTCTTCGCTAGTGTTGTTGGAAGAGGATGTTTGCTATGACCAGTGCATTTTCTTGGCAAAACTCTACTAGTCTTTGCCCTGCTTCATTTCACATTCCAAGACCAAATGTGCCTGTTACTCCAGGTGTTTCTTGACTTCCTACTTTTGCATTCCAGTCGTCTACACTGAAAAGGACATCTTTTTTGGGTGTTAGTTCTAAAAGGTCTTGTAGGTCTTCATAAAGCTTGGACCATACTGGAGACGTATAACAAAGCTATTTCTAAGAATGAGAATTTCTGCATCCTGAAAAAGGAGGAGCCCCTTAGGAGGGGCAGAAATACCTCAAAAAAATAACCCTAGTAGTTGGTCCAGAAAGCAGTGGCTTTATGCATTCTCCCTGCCCCCATCACATCCCCGAGGTGGTATCTGGTTCTAGAAATGGGTACTCAGTTTCTTCTAGGATGTTAAAAATAATGATAGCATGTTAGTTTGATGGAACTTTATGAACAATGGCGCAGTGATCTTTTTGCAGAGAGGAAGAAAGGATGGCTTGCCTGCCTTGTGTCAGTCACTCAGGGAAGAAAAGCTCAGTGAGTAAAATGGCTAGACGAGGTCTTGTTTTTCTCCAGGAGTCGGCACCTAGAGGAATTTCCTGTCTCGGCTCCTCCCCTGCTCCTTGTTCTGGCTTCTTAGAATATGCAAATTCTGGACACTTGGGCTCAGAGAATCACACACATAAACACTTGGCTTTTCTGGTGTGTAGTCAGGCCAACCTTCGGGTTTCAGGTCGGACCCTCTTGCCTCTCTTCGTTTGCTTTTTGGTGTTCGGCCTGTGAGTTCACCTAATAGTCAGTGATCCATTACGTAGTCCAAGGGGGAAAGGCGAGGATGGCTTTTTAGCGCGTTATTTGCCTTCAGCAGACTTGCCACATTAGCCGACAGGTACTGGACCGGAGGCTGTGGCCGGGATGTTTGAACAAGGCAATGATTGCCTTTAGGCTCCACGTGCCCCTCCTAATGTTGCTTGCGTCTGTTGTCATTTTCTCATACCACCACCCCTTCACAAACACAGGGCACCTGTACCAAGAATCATGAGCTCTGAATGTGAGTTATCTCCGGTGCTTGTTATGGCTCCCACATCAGCCCGTGACTCTTTACTCCTTGCAAGTGACTCAGGATTAGAAAAATGTTTCCACTAATGGAAGTTGTTAGCCTCCGTTTGGCTGTTTCTCCACCATGATTTTCGATGATTTGATTTTATTTTTCCTAAATGGCTGTTTGTATTATGCATGAAATCATTCTGTTAGCCTCTGGGGTTTGTGTGATAGGAGGGCAGCTAACTGCTTTTGTTAGGGTCATCGGTAAAGTGATCTACTGTCATGAAGGAGTTAGGGATCACTGGAAAAATTGACCTCGTATGCTACTTGTGTGCACGGCAGATTTGGAACGGTGCAGCCCAGCATTTATTATATCATGAAGCTCAGCATCTGTCCCTACTTAAATGTCACATTTTTGGTTGTTTAACACAAAGATTGCCCTGCTGCCAGCCTCTTGAAGATATAACCTGAGAGGCGTCGGCTTTGATGCTAGAATCTTGAAGGGTTTTTCTTTCCTTTTCTGACTGTCACGACTACTTATGAGGGAGTTGAGTTTGACAGTTATAATAGAATGAGGAAAAATGAGCAGAACATGGAGCGCTTAGGGAGTTCCAGAAGAGAGCCCAAAGTGATACAAGATTTGAACATAAATCCCCTTGAGAGAAGCTTAAAAGTATTTTGCTTTGGAAAAAAAAAATATATCTGAGGATGGACTTAATAATTGTAGCTGGGTCTGCATAACAGACTTCAGATGGTTGAGGTTTGGCGGAAACAGAGATGAAATTGCCTGTTTAGTGATGTTTTCAACCACTCAATGTTCGGTAAAGGCTTAAACGCAACCACAGTCCCCATCTCTCCCAAGCTTGATACCTTCTCAACCACTCTGCCAAGTCCTTGGCTCACCAGGGGGAGGTTTTGTATAGCCGAGGCTATTCCCACTTGCTTTTGTTTGATATTTCCTCTTTCAGCTGAAAGCACCCAGGCTTGCTTTTCTTTAAATTCTTGGCTGCACCCTATTGACGTCTGTGGCAGGCAAATGCTCCTCAGGGTGTTATTGTTATCATGGCGTGCATTTACAGATGTCAACAGTATCACCCCAAATACGCCGCTCGTGATAGTAAGCTGGTCCAAGCACCTGTGTGTCGGTGTCCCCGAGTAGCCCGCTCATCACCCAGAAACCCTCACAGCCTACTCAGAATCCTGTGAAGGACACCAGATAGACACAATTTTCATGTTCGCTAAAGTATTATTTCTTTTTGTATTTGACAGTAAGTGGCACAGAAAAGTTAAAAGTATGTTTGCAGCTGGTGACAACAAGGCCATGTAATGCAGTCATTGACTATGTGAAAAAATTCTTAGTAGGAGAGAGCTCATTGTCCTAAGCTTATCCTGCTGTTACGACCCCGTGTCGTTTCAGCTTCCAAGTTTAAAGCAAGTTCATTGAGACGGTAATACAAACAACATCTCTCCTGGGAACTGGGGGATCCAGGACAAATAAGAATCAGATCCTATTCTTATCCAACTGGAGTTTCTTGATGGGAAGAAAGAACACAGCAATGAGCACAGATGAGGAAGGCTCAGATGGGCTGGGGTCAGAGGACTGTAGAGACACCTGTGAGCCCTGGGAGGTGCGGGGTAAGGGAAGGATGGGGTTAACAGGCATGGCTGGCATCACCAGGAACCAATACTGTCCGTCTGCAGCCGGTGGGAGCTACTTCATACTGGCTCTTGGGCCCTCTGGAACTGATTCCAGAATGTCATCCTTCCTGTCCCTTTGAAAGAGGTCACGGGCTCACCTTGTCCAAGTCCTACCCCAGACGTGGACTCAGCCACCCCTCCAGGAGCTCCGGTTATTCTGAGCAGCACAGTCTGGATACCAGGTAGACTGATTTTTTGTTTCATCACAGACATGGTTCAGAAGTTTGAGGGATAAAACTTACATCTTGTATGACTTCAAATGCAGGCATACATGTTCCCGTGGCCTTGACACCAGTTTAGAGGTCAAAGCTCAGAGAACACGAGTCTCCTAAAGGTGTTTGGATGTTCTGGTGGGAAATGTTATCCTACCTCAGAGTATGTTACTTTTGTATTCCATGGTGGTTATATTTTAACAGAATCAATATTTCTTACAGTTTCAGTTTTTCAATTTATATTAAATATTTATATTATATATTTATTAATATAAATTAATATTTATATTAAACATTTACCTTTTTAAAAAGCCTTCAGCACCCTGTATTCCCAGGCAGTAGCCCATCCAGGTACTACCCAGGCCCAGCCCTGCTTAGCTTCTGAGATAAGATCAGACTGTTCAGGGTGGTGTGGCCACGGTCTGCCCTAGAAATTTTAACTGCCTCTAACCAGTAAAGCTTCAAGTTAAATTGTTGCTGTTCAGTCGTTAAGTCGCGTCTGACTCTTTGCGACCCCATGGACTGCAGCACGCCAGGCTTCCCTGTCCTTCACCCACTCCCGGAGTTTGCTCAAATGCATGTCATCTGAGTCAGTGATGCCATCCGACCATCTCATCCTCTGTTGTCCCCTTCTCCTCCCGCCTTCAATCTTCCCTAGCGTCAGGGTCTTTTTCAATGAGTTGTGTCTTTGCATCAAGTGGCCAAAGTATTGGAGTTTCAGCTTCAGCATCAGCCCTTCCAATGAATAAATTAAAAAAATTAATTGCCATTTAACTAATGAAAAACAACACATTATTTTCCTGTTAAAACCAGCAAGGACATCAGCAGGCAGATGCAGAGGCAAGATGTGGGGACTTGATGCAGTGAGATGGAGCAGAGTCTCTGTTACGAATCAGCAGTTAGAAGCTGAGGGCTCCTGGGAAAGAGATGCCCCCTCTGAGCCTCCTCTGAAACGGAGCGTGACGGCCCCTGCTAGAGAGAGGGTGGTGAGGTTGATGGGACGCTGCTCAGTAGGGTGTCTGGCTCACAGACATACTAAAAAGAATAGAAATGCATAAGCCATTTGCTTCTGGAAACAGTGCATGAAATGTGACCATCGGTGAGGCGACCTGGGTTTCCGGCGCTTGCTCTGTCTCTAAAGAGCGATGTGGCCGCTGACCTATTGTCAGGTCTGTGGGGCTCAGTCTCCAAACCTGGAAAGACCTGGGCTTGGACCACAAATCAGAAATGAGGGAGCTAGGGCATGGCCTACAGAGTGAGGCAAGTCAGAGAGAGGAAGGCAAATATCGTATATTAATGCGTGTATATGGAACCTCGAAAGACTGTGCTGATGAACCTACCTGCAGGGCCAGGATAGCAACACGGATGCAGAGAACGCACTTGAGTTCTCTCGTACAGGAGGCCCGGGTTCCCTCCCTGGGCTGGCCACATGCCCTAGAAGGAGAAATGGCAACTCACTCCTATCCTTGCCTGGAAAATCCCATGGACAGAGAAGCCTGGGGGGCTCAGCACATGGGGTCACAAGAGTCGGACACAACTTAGTGACTGAACCAACACTATGACTGTGTAGGCATATGTGTGTGTTAGAGACTGTGTGTGTGCAAGTGTGCGTGTGTACATGCGCGTGTGTGTGCGAGTGTGTGTGTGTGTGCAGGTGTGTGTGTGCGTGTGTGTGTGTGTGTATGTGTCTGTGGGCATGTGCTGTGGCCCCCTGACCGCTGTAGCCCTGAAATATTTCTCATCGGAAACACACCCTGGAATTTGCTGCACACCTGACCTAGAGGGAATCAACTCTGGGCCGTGAGCTGGTGTAAAGGAAACCCCCAGTGCAAATTGTCATGGCATAGACGTCGTCAGGGTGATAATTCTTAACTTCCTTTCGCTCACTTCCTTTCGCTCAAAATGTAGCCTGCGTCAATTTCTTCTTCTTTCCCTCTTTGGAAGCGATTTTCTTGGATGGTGTAAGAAATCCACGAGCAGCGGTGGGTATTGAAATTCCTTTCTTCTTCATAAAACTTCAGAGCTGCTGTCTGCCATAGCAGGCAAAATCTTCTTCCCCTGGGAAAAGTGATCCCTAGGGTAATGTGGAAGATCCGGCAGCAGGGGGTCTCAGCCGATCTTTGATGCCTCTGTGGTCTATCAGTGGTCTATCAGCCCCTTTCTTCTTTCTGCTAGCACCAAACCCTAAAATAAGGTTTGTTTTTTTTCCCTACATCTTCAACTCCAAGCTTATTGGGGGAAAAAAAAATTCCTTTTTGAGCCTGCCATTTTGTCTTCCTAACCAATTAATTTCCATACCGCAAATTAAAAATATAATTGATCTTGTATGCTAATCCCCCAGGGAGATGTCTATTTTATGTCACCCGTGAACAACTATCTTCCGGGGTCTCTAGCAGTGGGAGACTCTCCCAACTTCCGCTGGTGACAATAGGTGATTCACAGAAAGTGAGTTCCGCCCCGGCCGCGTCTATTACACAGCATACTGGACCAACTGCCTGTGTGACAGGGTGTTCCGGCACGCTGAAGTCACTTTAGGGTACGGCGATGCCAAGGCACCAGGCTGAGATGTATTAATTTCAGTTGTGAGAAGGAGAGGAGAAAAGAACCTTGAGGTCCCCTTCTATATTTCTTGCTGTCCTTTTGAAAATTAAATAAAGTACGTTTTCTTTTATTGGATGGTTTTCTCTCTTAACCTCACTAGGAGGAATTCCCTCAGGAGAAGAGCATTTTTAAAAGGAAGCTAGCAGGTACATTAAACCTTTAAGAAGCCCGATATTCCTGCTGCTGTACTGACTCCCCACACACCAGCTTGTAACCCCTGTACCAGCTATATCTGAAGTTTTCTCCAGACCACATACAATGGTAGAGGGGAAGGAAATATTAAAGTTCAACGGAAGCTCTAGAATATTTGCAAATTTGAAAACATGTGACCTGCAGACATATTCGATAAACGAGGCACCATGTTTTAAGATGCCTGTGCACAGGTGTCTCTAAGATCCACCATCATTCATCCCACACTTATTTTTGAATCCTCGTGTGGCAAGTGATATCCTAGACACTGGGGATAAGTCAGTGAACAAAAGACAGAAATCCCTGACCAAGAAATGTGATAAACAGTAGATTATAGTGCCTGAACATGCTATAGAAACAGGAAGTGAGACAAGCGAGCTGCAGGTTTGTGATGGAGAGTGGGTGCGACGAACAAAGAGGAGGCCAGTTAGGGTGACACAGAGAAGGTGACATTGGCACAAGGATCTGAGTGAAGTGAGGGAGTCGGTCCAGAGACACCTGTGGGGGAAGAACCCCGGGTCAAGAGAAGAGTGGCGCAAAGACCAGGCGTGAAGAGGGAGGGGGCCAGCAAGGCGGCAGCGTCACTGGAGCAGAGACAGGGGAGACAGGAGATGGGGCTGGAGCCCCTGAGGAGACACAGCGCTCACTCTGGATGGAAGGGGCCGCTGCTGGGGCTCGAATGGAGAGAGATAGATCTGGCTTACGTTCTCCCGTGGTGGCGAGCTGCCAGTGTGGTCCAGGTGGAGACAATGGTCCCCCGACCACGGGACAGCAGCGGGAAGGATGAAAAGTGACCACAGTCCAGGTGACTTTGAACCCTGAGCCAGGGACGTTTCCCAGCCTATGACATTACAGGAAGAAAAAGAGTCAAGGTCAATTCTCTCTCCCTCCACACTCTCCCAGCACACCCCGGATCCTTCTAGGAGCCCCTCTCCCTCCACACTATCCCAGCACACCCAGGATCCTTCTAGGAGCCTCTGGGAAACGACCAGGGCATTGGTCATCTCCTGCCTTCATGTTGGGACGCACGCTTGACATACACAGTAGGCTCTCCTGGGTGACCAGCTTGTAGCTGCAGATCTCGAAACTTCTCAGCTTCCTAGTGGTTCTGCTTTTCTGGGGAATCTTGACTAGGACAATAGATGTTTCCTGATGCTGCTGTGACTTACCTGTCCCCTGACTTACTGAACTTAAAGGAAAAAATTAAGTTGGGACTTCTCTGGTGGACCAGTGGTTAAGATTCTGACCTTTCACTGCTGGGGGCCCAAGTTTAAACCCTTGTCAAAGAACTGAGATCCCACAAGCTGTACAGCATGGCCAAAAAAAAAGAAAAGAAAAGAAAAGAAAATCTAAATTTTAAAAATCAAATTATAATTCTATAACGCATACCTAAAGATTCAAGCGGACCACTTTGTAATCAAACAAGCATTTATTGAATACCTAGCATCCAGCATGTCCCTAAATCAGCATACTCTACAACCACTGATTTTCAAAGCTTCTATATACAAATAAGGAGAGGAAGGCCATTGCAATCCCACAAAAGTATTTTCAAATGTAGGGATGGAAGCCCCTGGAACATTCAAGCCCTCTGGCTCCTGATACCTTATGGACATCGGAAACATTGGTACACAATTAACGTGAGCTCCTGGAGCTCTGGGTGAATGGGGCGCAGTGTTCGTGCTGCACGAGTACCAGCCATGTATGTGTTACAGTGATTTATGCTCAAGAAAGAGATGAGTGTGAGGTTCAGATCACGGAAGGGCAGACCTGAACTTTCAGAGAGGCCTTAAGAGTGATCAGAGGGAGAAGAGGACCATCAGAGGGAGAAGAGGACCATCAGAGGGAGAGGAGGACCATCCGAGAGAAGAGGACCATCAGAGGGACAGGAAGACTATCATAGAGAGAAGAGGAATATCAGAGGGAGAGGAGGACCATCAGAGAGAAGAGGACCATCAGAGGAGATGAGGACCATCAGATAAAAGAGAGCTATCATAGAGAGAAGAGGACCACCAGAGAGAAGAAGACCATCAGAGGGAGAAGAGGATCATCAGAGGGAGAAGAGGACCATCAGAGGGAGAAGAGGACCATCAGAGGGAGAAGAGGACCATCAGAGGGAGAAGAGGACCGTCAGAGAGAGGAGCACCATCTGAGAGAGTTGGGGATAGGTAGAACTCCGGGTGACGATGGTAGCGTGGACTGCGGGGGGCGTATTGGAGGGAGACGGGCCCTCCAGGCCAGCCTGGCCTCTACCCAGGTCTGCATAGCATCATCTCTGAAAGATAAGCCAGGCACTCGGCCTGGGGCTTCTCCCGAGGTCCTGGCCGCTTCCTTGTTTCCATCTTACTGGAGNAGACCTGAACTTTCAGAGAGGCCTTAAGAGTGATCAGAGGGAGAAGAGGACCATCAGAGGGAGATGAGGACCATCAGAGGAACAGGAGGACTATCATAGAGAAAAGAGGAATATCAGAGGGAGAGGAGGACCATCAGATAAAAGAGGGCCATCATAGAGAGAAGAGGACCACCAGAGAGAAGAAGACCATCAGAGGGAGAAGAGAAACATCAGAGGGAGAAGAGGACCATCAGAGGGAGAAGAGGACCATCAGAGAGAGAAGAGGACCATCAGAGGGAGAAGAGGACCATCAGAGGGAGAAGAGGACCGTCAGAGAGAGGAGCACCATCAGAGAGAGTTGGGGATAGGTAGAACTCCGGGTGACAATGGTAGCGTGGACTGCGGGGGGCGTATTGGAGGGAGACGGGCCCTCCAGGCCAGCCTGGCCTCTACCCAGGTCTGCATAGCATCGTCTCCGAAAGACAAGCCAGGCACTCGGCCTGGGGCTTCTCCCGAGGTCCTGGCTGCTTCCTTGTTTCCATCTTACTGGAGATGATGGGGAGCCGGGATGGCAAAGCTGCAGGAAGACTGTGCCTCTATTGGAGGAGAAGCAAAAGGGAAGCACCAGTGTGTTTCAAGGCCACTTTAAAAACAAAACAAGCAAGATATGAAATGTATTCAAGATGTATGTGTGCAGATGAAAAGAATAAATTAAGACTTAGTCCATGCTGTGCGCCCACAAAAGTCCCTTTCAGAGCTCACCCAGACTCCTAGTTCACTGATTTTTAAAAATGCTTTGTTTATGCAAAAGCACATGTCGCATCCAGGACAGATCTCTCCTTTGTCTTCAACCCATCTGAAAAACAAATAGAGGACAAGGAGAAACAGTTAAAAGGGAGGGAGATTTGCCTGGAGACCACATTAAGCCAACATAAGCCCGGCCTGCAGGCATGACGTCACAGCTCAAGGTGTTCACTCTTATCCACGCGTGTGGATGGTCATTCCCTGGAGGAGAGTCTTCCCTCCCTTCCCCCGAGAACCCTGAGAAAGCCTCCCCGTCTGCTCAGGCGCAGCCTCCCCTTCAAAAGATTTGCTTTGGGAAACCACAGGCCGTCTCCTCACGATGGAAAACCTTCCAGAGCACCAGCCCGGGTGGGATCTGGCCACCCAGGCCCCCACTGGGCCCGCTCTGAGATGCTGAGAGGGGCAGCCGCAGCGGGCGGCCCGCCTGCAGGCCTGAGCCTGCCTCTGCACTGCCCGCACGCCCCGGACCACGGCCGCCACCCAGGTCTGCAGGGAATCCCACGCCCCCTGGGTGCAGCCTGGGCCACTCTCTGGAAGGCTCCAAGCTTCTCTAGGGAAAGTGGGCGCTGCCGTGTCAACACTCTTCTGTGACCAGCGTGGATGGAAGTGGGTGTTTAACCTCCTGGGGCCAGCGCCCGGTGGAGGGGGTGCTCGTGGAGGAGGGAGGTGACCTTGAGGCCCCAGGCGCAGAGGTGTGAGGGTCGCTGCCCTTGAGTTGCGGGGGTGTGTGCTGATGAGTGGAGGATGTGATGTCAGACGATCTGGGGACACGGTGACACGTGTCGGGTGAGGATGGGGAGCTGCTGCAGGAAGATCTGCCCTAAGAACAGACTCTGGGCCCGGCGCCACCGGTTAGAGCAGGGCTTCTTCTGCCCGTCCCCCTGCCTCTTCTTTGAAGCTCTAAGTGCTGTTTTCTGAGGGCTTTCTGGTCACACTAATTACACGTTACTAAAAACAGCCGCCACAGCTCTTGCTGACGGCTCCTTGACAAGGTATTGCTGACAGGAGGCCCCCGCGGTCACAGTCAAACCATTTCGACCGGGGTGTATTAGGGATCCCCAAAGAGAAAACTCCTGGACAGGCTCTTGGCTGACTAAAGACTCCATCACTGGGTCATTAAGAAGCTGACGCCCCCCTCCCCGGTGTCTGGGGGCAGCTCAGATGCTGGGCTGAGGCTGTGGAGAGCATGGTGGGAAAGGGTCCTGGGAGCTTGACCTCTGCACCTTTCCATGTGTGATGGGAAGTCCGTGTGCTGACCTCGTGTTCAGGATTTCACCCCCAATATAACAGCAATGATGCAGAAGATTGCAGCGGAAGACAGACACTTCTTTCCTAAGAAAAGCAAAAATTCTGCTGCAGCATCTTCTAAATGTTACGTGAAGATACCATGGGTCCTCTTTAACTTTTGAGCTTGGGAGGAAGATAGCACCTGCCTATGGTCCTGCTCCGCTGGTTAGGGCTTGCAGCGGGGTCCACGCCAGCCGCACCGGGTCGGGGGTGTTGAATTTGATGCGGCTGCCAGCCCCCTGAGCCTCCCTGTTCGGGGTCTGCCCTCAGCTTCCCCACAAGCCCACTCTGGTCTGTGCCAACCTCCAGCCATGGTGCGGGACCCCAGACACACGCACGTGTGTATGTACGTGATGTATGTGTGTTTGTTAATATACGTGCACAGGCTTATGTCAAGAGATTCGTATTTGAAGAAACTCTTTGAAAATAAAATGCCGCTGTAGTCCCTTTATGTAACTCTCAGCCCAGCGGTGGGAGCGTCAGAGCCTTGAGCCTTCCTCTTGAGGGGAGCTCAGGTTTTCTGCGCTCTTGGCATCAGCAAGACCTTGGGTGAGCTGCCTTCCTCAGTTCTCTCATCTGTAAAAAGGGGCAGTGTTTGCCTTGCCAATTTCAAAAGGACTTGAATGAAAAAAAAAAAAAAAGAAAGAAATGAATGTGGAGGGAAAAAAAAAGGGACAACTACTTCCCAAGTCTGGAAGTGCTCACCAGACTGAAGGACCAACAAGACGCCCGCGGGGTCCTGCTGAGCAGCGACGTTTTTCCCCGGGGTCAGCTGCCACCAGCGTCACTGTCCCAGGACAGGACTCCTGGAGCGATGGGGAGGACTCCACGGTGTGGAGAGACGTTCCGGACTCAAAGTGCCTCTTGTGAAGGTCCACGCCGCGTGCTTCCCAACACTTACCGGCAGTGGGGCATACCGTGCTGTTGCCCAAAGGTGTGCGTGACCATGCCCTCTTCCCTCTTCTTATATATACGCATAGAAGCTTAAGCTTCAGCAGTGTCTGACTCTGCGACCCCATGGACTGCAGCCCGCCAGGGTCCTCTGTCCATGGGATTCTCCAGGCAAGAGTACTGGAGCGGGTTTGCCATGCCCTCCTCCAGGGGGTCTTCCCGTCTCTTCCCGCGTCTCTTACGTCTCCTGCGTTTATCACTAGTGCCGCCTGGTAGCAGCTGTCAATGTGGCGACTGAGATGTGTGGCCTCCCCCAGAGCAGCTAAACCACCCCCATCAAGTGCGCTTAGACCCAAGGCTCCGAGTCACACAGGAGTCAGGCCTCTGTGCCCCATCAGCCTGGGCTCAGGTGTTGGGGTGGGCTGCAGCTGAGGGTTTCAGAACCGTGATGAGGGGACACCCTCCTCTGCAGCTCACCACCCACACGTCTCTCCAAGGACCTCGTGACTAACGCCACTGTAACGGAGCATCGCTTGTGACGCTTATCTTCTAAGACCCGTCCTGCCTTATTTCATGGATCTGAGGAAGCAGAGCGTGTCAGCAGACTGTGTTTAAGGATATAAAAGTGCTCGCCCAGTGGGCCTTCCTGGGGGAGCTGCTGGAATCACGACGGCTTCAACGAGGACACAGGCGGATCCGCCTGGTTCCCTCAGTGCGTCTTACCCAGCGAGTTACAAAAGTGAACTCCATCTGTGCACAAAACAGTTCTGACTTCACGGGCGCAAGCATTTTGTGTTGGCTCGTAACGATGACAGGAGCTGCCTCCCGAAAGCCGGCCCCACAGTACTGACACCACGCGCTCTAGAATCTGGACTTCAGGATCCGGATTAGGAAATGAAATCAGCACGGCAGAGACAATGTTGGTCAAGGCCGAAAAGAAGCCCTTTCAGGCAGGCTGTCCAATGCCAGTTCACGCAGAAGCACCACACACAAAAAAAGGAGGAAAACTCATTTGAGGCCTTCTGTTTCTCTGGTCTGAGAGTTGCTCTGTTGAAGGCTCTGGTGGCGGTGCCTTCTGGCTTGCTGAGCTAGGGCCGATACCCATCACCACAGCACCACCTCTTCAAGGGTCTGGTGAGGCTTGCCAGCCATCTAGCCGGAGACGCTGAGTCTGGCAGGGGGTGACCCACGCTCTGCCCTCGTCTCTCTTGGACCAGACTCCCGGGAGGCTCAGCCTGCTGCCCAGCGGGGGCCCTCCGTCTCTTCCGGGTGGTCTCCCGTTCCTGTCCATGTGACCGCAGCCTCACTTGGCCTCCGAGGGGGTGCAGATTGTTCCAGGGGCCTCAACGAGCCCCAGTTTCTGGAATTAGCCTTAAATTGAAAGTGGAAGTAAAACTGTCAGTCGCTCAGTCGTGTCTGACTCTGCGGCCCGTGGACTGCGCCCGCCAGGCTCCTCTGGCCGTGGGACTCTCCAGGCAAGAATGCTGGAGTGGGTTGCCATTTCCTCCTCCAGGGGATCTTTCCGACCCAGGGTTTGAACCCGGATCTCCTCTACTGCAGACAGATTCTTTACCATCTAAGCCAGCAGGGACCAGGGAATCATCCTCAAAGTGACCCCAATTCCGGCATCATTGCCTGGCTTTCCCTCTTTGGAGGTCCGAGTTGTGGGGCTCCCCCCAGGTTCCTGAAGGCCAATTATTTAGCTTTTCCTGTTTGTCCTCAGTCCCGGGCAGGGACTGTCTCAGACCCTCCCATGTGCCCGAGGAACATTCTTTACACTACATCCTCCCTGAGAGTAACCCATGTGGGTCTGTCTTCCAACTGGACAAGGACAGAGGAGGGTTATTCATCGCAACCTGGCTTCCCAGAAGAAGAGGTGAGGTTACCCACCTCCTTCCCTTCCTTCCCTTCCTGAATCTGCCCACGCGTCCCAGTCTCCACCGTCCTGTCCTGAGAAGGTACTAGCAACCTGGCCGGGACCACAGGGCCACACTAGGATGCATGCTAGAGTGTGTATGTGTGTGTGTGTGTGTGTGTGTGTGTGTTGGTGGGGCAGTTAAACTCAAACTGCGACAGGGAGACCAGACAAGACTGGAGCTTGGGAGCATTTAATTATTTGTTAATCCTTCAGTGCTTAGAGAAAGGATTTCTCCTATAGCTCACCTGGAAAGAATGTTCTTTGGTGTAAAACTCGACTCTATTCATAAAAAGCTCCCTTGACTTCACTCTGGCAAATGCCCAGGTCTCGGTTACATGTCTGAGGAGAGCTTTATACAAATAGAACAAACAGTGTAAAATTGAGCTTCAGTCTGTAATCCCACCCCTAGACTTCAGTGAACAATAATGGCTCCGATTGAAAGCAAATATTTTGGACCTTGCAGGAAGTTTTCTGCCACCTGCCGATGGAAGCTGTTTTCCCAGATCCACGATTCTGGAAACCTCTGCTCTCACTTGCCTCCACCTTTGATGACAATAATGTGAACTAGCTCTTTGCTCTGTGTCCAGGATTACACGAGCCCAGTCCTCTGTTGCACACCCTGTTAGGGAAACATCCTTGAAGGCGTGGCTCAGGGACAGGCAGGAGTGTGGACGGAGCCTGTACCGACGCTCAGAGCCGGTGTTGAGATGCCGACTTATGTCTCAGGAGGGTCACCCTGCAATCGTGGTCCTGACCTTGTAGACCCGTAGCCTCGCACCGAACACCAGCCTCGCGGCTCAGAGGGCATCCATCTCAGACAGCGGTCTGATTGAGAAGGAAGATGTGTCTGAGAATTGCAGGGAAGATTTTGTGTTTTACAAGCTTTGAATGAGCTTCTCGGAATATGTTTAGACTCACAGGAAAGCTGCAAAAATGGTCAAGTCCCTGCACCCCTCCACTCGCACCCCTCCACCCGCACCCTCCACCCGCACCCCTCCACCCGCACCCTCCACCCGCACCCTCCACCCGCACCCTCCACCTGCACCCCTCCACTCGCACCCCTCCACTCGCTTCCCCTGTAGTTAGCCCCTTCCATCGCCGTACGTTTGACATGACTGATCCACCGACGCCGCTGTGCTACTCTGCCCCACACGCCACACTTTTCTAGGATATCACTAGTTTTTTCTCTACTGTCCTTATTCCTTCTCAGGATCCCATTCAGAGGCCACAGTCCATTTACTGGTCCAGTGCCCTTACCCTCCTCTGGTCTGGGACAGCTTCTTAGACTCTCCTTGTTTTTGATGAAGTCGGGAAGTTTGTGGAGTATTGGTGAGGTATTTTATAGAATGCCTCCCAATTTGGGCTTTTCTAATCTTTTCCTGTGGTTAGAAGGGGTTATGGACTTCCGGGGGATTTCCCGGGTGGTGCTGGTGGTAAGGAACCTGCCTGCCAGTGCAGAAGACATAAGAGACACGGGTCTGAACCCTGGGTTGGGAAGCTCTCCTAGAAGAGGGCATGGCAACCCACCCCAGTATTCTTGCCTGGAGAATCCCATGGATAGAGGCACCTGGTGGGCTATAGTCGGTGGGCTGCAAAGAGTCATACATGATTGAGCCATTGCTTACCCATGCATGGGCTTCTGGAAGGAAGACATCGGGGTAAAGAGGCGTTCTCATCAGACCCTCTCCAGGTCCTCCCGTGACATGCCTTATCGCTGATGATGTTAGCTTGACCAGCTGGCAGCAGTGGTATTTGTCAGGTTTCTGTAAAGGGTCATTTTCTCTCCATTTTCATGCTGCACATTTTCGAAACATCACCAGTTGCAGCCCTCAACTCAGGGGAGAGAAGCAAGAAGATATTACCCATTGGTGTGGGCAGAGTATCTGCATAAACTATCCCATTATTTCTCCATAAAAGACTTCATCCTTTCACTCTCATTTTCTCGTTTATTTATTCAGTAAAATATTTTCATCAGTGCAGATCACACATATTTCTTTTATTCTTTGGTTTATAATCCGACACTGAGTTGTTTATCTCGTTGCTCAGACAGCTTTTCGGGGGGTCTCCTGTATCCTGCCCGTATGTCACCGTTCCTTCTTTGTGCAAGGCTTCCTTTCCAGTGCTGCAATACTCCAGCTATTCCAGGCTAGACTATGCGTATGTCTGCACTCAGTCCCAGGGTCAGCCATTTCTCCAAGTAGCCCTAGTTTCTGTTGTTGGAGAAGAGTTTTAGAAACCAAGGTTTGGGCAGGGCTGTGCTCATGACTGCTGGGGTGTCGACTTCCTTTTTCCTAAAGCAGTTTGGCTACTTCCCCTCCCTCCCACAGCCAAGGGGCTTCCTCAGCTACTTACTGGTTAAGTGGCTGTGGCCTGACTCTTGTGTGTGTTCCCGCCACTGACCTCTGTGTGTCCTCTGGGAATGGATGATGAAGACCTTGTGGAGTTGCACTGCGGGCGTGTTTGGCTTTCTCACCCTGGGCATCTTATGTCTTATGACCTCAGCACCTAAAAGCCAGGCTGTGATTTATAGCCAAGCAGGCAAGGTGAAATTTAACTCTTTTAAAATTAATACTTTAAAGCTAATAAATACTATAAAGTTAAACTTTATACAGATACTGTTTGGACTCTTTGCTATTTGTATGAAATAGAATTCAAACAATAGAAGCCAGATGTATGAAAGAAAGTGGTTAAAGTTGGGCTGATGCACCCGGGTCTCCCCTCCCACCTTGCAGGTGGATTTGCCAGCTGAGTCACCAGGGAAGCCCCTTGACAAAGAAATCAGCCTCTAAATATCTCCTTGTTCTTCCTCAAGTCATTTGTGTTATTCACAAGTAAGGACTGGAGAAGACTGAGGAAATATTTCTGAGCCTGGAGCCCACTAGGCCTCGCCAACCTGGTGGCAAGGGAAATAATCTTAAAAGCCACAGCGCTTTCTGATGCTAATGCCTTCAGCCTTATGTGTCGCATGAATGAGTAGGGCATCGTAAACCTTTGCTTGCCTTCTTATCTGTAGCATGAATGTGAAGCAGACTGTATAGAATTACAGATTCTTTGACACTGTTTCCATCAAGCATAGAGCCTGTATTTGTTGTTCTTTGGTTGCTCATTCACGTCCAGCTCTTTGTGACCCCACAGCCTGCAGCAGACCAGGCTTCCCTGTCCTTCACTATCTTCCAGAGTTTGCTCAAACTCATGTCCATGAAGTCGATATAATATCCCATGAATCTGAGCTGGTTTATCGCCCCCAGACCAGAATACCCTGCACAGTTCCAGGCCCAAATGTGAAGAGGGTTGGAAGGCCTCACCTAGGTCTTTTGAAGACTCTAATAGCTGTCTGATCTCCTAGGAACCTCCAGGTTGTAGGAAGCCCAAGATACGGTGTGGCAGGAACGGCCTTTCTGGACTGGGATTCCTGAAGTAGTGAAGCCCTAGTGTGTTTGTGTTCACTTACGGCCAACTCTTTACACCCGCCTGGACTGAAGCCCATCAAGCTCCTCTGTCCATGGGATTTCCCAGCCAATAATACTGGCGTGCATAGCCATTTCCTTCTCTGGGGGGCCTTCCTGACCCAGGGATCATACCCGTGTCTCAAACCCTTGTCTCCTGTATCACAGGCAACTGAGTTGCCAGGGAAGTCCAGTGTTCATTAAGCATTTTCATGCATTGGAGAAGGAGATGGCAACCCACTCCAGTGTTCTTGCCTGGAGAATCCCAGGGGCGGCGGAGCCTGATGGGCTGCTGTCTATGGGGCCGCACAGAGTCAGACACGACTGAAGCGACTTAGCAGAAGCAGCAGCAGCAGGGGGCTGTTGAGAGTTGGGACCTGGGGCTACAAACATGAGCAGACCCACCCCCTCCTGCACCGAGAGCAGGGGTCTGACCACCCCCTCAGGGCCCCGGCCCAGCGCCGTGTCACACTTGGCAGCAGGAAGCACCAAATTCGCAGCTCAGTTTTCCCAGAAACTGAGATGTTTATGCTGCTTCCCAGGCTGCCATCTCCTGATAAGCGTAAGTGTATCTGGAAGAACATACTGCAAAAGCCAGGAATCTGGGAGGTGGGGAACGACTCGGAACGAAGAAAGGGCTGATTCTGGCCCAGTTTCCATGGTCACAGATGCGGCGAGCAGGTTAGTAAGAGCATTTACAGGTTGTTGGTCACATAACCAGCTGTGGGGACTGGGCTTCAGAGAAGGGGTTCCCACTCGAAGACCACCATCTACACAATCAAGCATGTGAAATCACTGCATTTGTTTTTCAGCCCCGGCTCGAGTTGCGTCCACTGGACCACAGGCGCAGCACCAGCCCCAGGGACGCTGCAGGGGGAAGAGGCAGAGGGACGAGCTGCTGGTTCCGAACCTTCTTCTTCTTTTTTTAACTACAAACACATTTGAACTACCTTTCTGTCGAATGTCTTGTAAATAACTCAGCAGACTGCACCGTATGTTATGCGAATGTTAACCAAAATGACCCTTTTCAGCAGAATATGACTGGAGTATTATAGTAGGACAGCATTTCTAATTTCAACTTGTTTTTCCACTGATGGTCCACAGCGATTTGTCAGGCACAGACTTCTAGCGCTGATTCGCTCACTCACCTGTTCGTTCACCCGTCGAAACAGCGCTGCTTCACCCTCTGCTCCCTGTCAGGCCCTGGACTAGGTCTGGTGGCTGCGCTGCTCAGTTGCTGAGTCGTGTCCAGCTCTCTGCCACCCCATGGACTGCAGCATGCCAGGCTTCCCTGTCCTTCACTATCTCCCAGTTTGCTCACATTCATGCCTATCAAGTCTGAGGCTTTCTAACCATCTCATCGTATGCCACCCTCTTCTTCTTTTGCCTTCAGTCTTTCCCAGCATCAGGGTCTTTTCCAGTGAGTCAGCTCTTCTCATCAGGTGGCCAGAGTACTGGGGATTCAGCTTCAGCACCAGTCCTCCCAATGAATATTCAAGGTTGATTTCCTTTAAGATTGACTGGTTTGATCTCCTTGCCATCTAAGGGACTCTCAAGAGTCTTCCCCAGCACTACTATTCAAAGATATCAGTTCTTAAGTGTTCAGCCTTTTTAATGGTCCAAGTCTCACATCTGTACACGACCACTGGAAAAACCATGGCTTGGACTATATGGACCTTTGTTGGCAAAGTGATGTTGTTGCTTGACTGGTGGCTATAAGAGCCTGTTAACAACAGACACTGGTATTCATCAGCTTAAGGTTTCAAACTTAGGCAACTGCAATGGCCAAGGGCCACCTGATGGCCAGCTGGGGACAGTGGGGCCACGTCTAAAGGAGACCCGCACCACCTCTTCCCTGCAGACAGCAGGAGCGTCAGAGCCATGTGTGGTTTGGTGAAAGGAGGGCAACATTTAGCTTGTCCTGAATGCAATATCTGGGGCTTCCAGGTGGTGCTAGTGGTAAAGAACCTGTCCACCAGTGCAGGAGATGTAAGAGACATGGGTTCAATCCCTGGGTCTGGAAGAGCCCCTGGAGGAGGCCATGGCAACCCACTCTAGCATTCTTGCCTGGAAAATCCCCACGGACAGAGGAGCCTGGTGGGCTACAGTCCATGGGGTCACAAAAGAGTTGGACACGACTGAGTGACTAACACACACACACACATGACACACGTGCAATATCCCACCTAAACAGTCTTGGCAACTGAAACACGTTTCAGAGGAGCTGCTCTGTAGGTGGAAGTGAACTTCGCAATCAACTGGAAGGAGTTTTGGGGTCAGTGGCCACTCAGAAGGAGAAGGAGCAAGGGTGGGGGAGGAGGGCCCTCCTGGGCAGCACTGAACATCCTCGACGCGCCAGGCCCTCCGGGCCTCGGGGGGACAGCAGTGACAGGCGCGTCCTGGCTTCAGGGACTCCAGGGCAAGCCCAGGCAACACAGTGGCCTTTCCAAGTGTGGGCTGAGGAGAACCCGGGCTCCCAGGGGTAAGCAGGACAGGAGAGCCCTGCACACGGGAGGTGGGTGGCTGAGCGGAGAAGACCCCGGGGGAACCTCAGTTGCACCCGTGTGAGGCCCGGGAAGAGTGGGCTTCCTCCTGCGGAAGCGTGACCATCCCGGCCAGCTTTGCTCACTGCTGATCTCGGGCCAGCCCTATGCGGGGGGCCTCTCTCTGCGTGGGCATCCCCCTTGGGTTGCCACCCAGCAGTCTAGACCCCTGGAGAATGTGTGACAGTCATGCGTGTGGGTCTGCAGCGCTGAAGACCCAGAAAAGCCTCTTTGGTCCAGAAGCATGTGTCTCTTGATAGAAGGAAGCAGGTGCTTGTACTGAACACATGGATGAGCCAAGGCTGAGCATTGCCGGGGGCCCCACAGCCCCACCACACACAAACATGCACATGCACACACTCAGAGGCACACACGTTCACACGTGCGCATGCACTCAGGTGCAGACATACACACTTGTGCAGACACATCCACACACACACACAGAAAGCACACCTTTACATGCACACGCTCATGCCTACGTGTGCACTGTACTCATGCACAGACATCTACCACACACACACACACACACACACACACACTGAAGCATGCAGTCACATACTCACACGCTCTTACACACACTCTGGGCAGGGTCCATGGTCTGGCACTGAGATGTGGGGAAAATGCTCCAACAGTCAGGCACGGAAAATGGCAAGCTAATAATTTTCCTGCATCAGAGTCCGAGGGTTTGGAGATGGGCCCCAGCAAGGAGCTACCTGCTGCCGCCTTGGCTGTGAATCACAGTCTCTTAGTAACGAGAGGTGGCAGTTTCCACAAAGCAAGCAAATTGAGCTTAATCAGACTAATTAAAGGCCCAGTGAAGGGGCCAGGGTGGACTTTCAGGTCCTTCCTGCCAGAGCTGTGAGCCTGGCTTTCCCCGGGGTGGGGAGGGGTGGGCCTGGGGGCGCTCCTTGTTTGCAGAGCTGCGGGGAAGACTCCCTGACTCCATCCACGTCTGCACTCTGGCTCAGCTCCCCAGCTCCTCCGCCTTTCCGTCTTTGTCTGCTGTGTGGCCCACATAGGACCCCCGCCCCGCCCCACCCTTGGCTGGCCCCTGGGCTGCTGGTGCAGAGCGGCCATCTCTAGGGTGCCCTCCCAGAGCTGTCGATGGTGTGTTTTCTTATTCAGACCAATAGACCGGCTGCCCGAGCTGCATTCGGAATCTTGTGCGGCTGATTATGAGAGCATTAAAGATCTCTTTGGTGCTGGCATTTTATCCCCCGCTTTCATATTTGTAACCCTTTCTACTTCCTAATATCCCCTGTGTCTGGCTGCACGTCCTCACCTCTGACACCAGGAAGTCAGTCAATAAACCCAGTGCGCTTTGATCGCAGGATTATGGGACTGCTTTCTATGCAAAGAGAAACATCAGGATAAGCAAATGCGGAAGGGGAAAACCCCTCTGGAGCAGAGGAGTTTGAAGACAGAGAAGAAACAATTCCTGAGCATTTGCAATGCAAACCCTACTGGACATCTGAGCCTTATTTATCAGCCATGAGAAAGAAGACCAGGCCCCGGACCAGAGGGGGCATTTCTGCACCTCAATTCAGGATCCGTGCAACTGTCTTCTGGTGACTTATAGCAAGCACGCCGCACCGTGGTTGTCTAGCCTTGAAGACGCAGGACGCACACGGGCTGCAGCCCTCTGAAGCAAGAGTGCCTGTCGGGGATCGGATCATTCCTGAAACTCAGACCCTCACCACTGACTATAGAGGTCAAAGTGCCATCTGCTATGGGCTGGGCTTGTCTGTCTGTGGTCCTTTACCACCAGCTGTGCAGAAGATTTGAGCCCCACCCAGGACGATCCCCAGGAAAGAGTGCTGAGCCTGAGCAAGGCACCACATGGGGGGCAGCTCTATGAATTGGCCAGGGCCAAGGACACTCAGGCCTTGTGCAAACGTCACTGTGGCCATTACTGAAGCGCTTCCAAGTAACTTTTTCCTGGAAGAAGATAATTTCTACTTTTGTTTGTTTGTTTTTGCACCAGTTTTTAACACTCACCCAGTAAATTTCATGAAAATCTTAGCCAGTCCTGACTACGCACAAGACTTCATTTTTTTTCCTCGGGGTTCATTTCCCCTAAACCTTCTGTAACGTCCCTTTTTCTGTTTCGTTTTTCTCGCGTGCTTTCCCTTCCTCTTTGCACTTCTTATTCACTTATTTCGGCGGCGCCGGGTCTCTGCAGCCGCGTGTGGGCTGGCTCTCTCCTGGTGTGGTGCACGGCTTCTCACTGCGGTAGCTTTTCTGGCTGCAGAGCGTGGGCTCTAGAGTGTTTGGGCTCCAGTAGCTGTGGCTTGTGGGCTTTGCTGCCCCTCAGCATGTGAGATCCTACTGGACTGGGGATCGAACCCGTGTCCCACGCGTTGGCGGGCGGACTCTCAGCAGCTGGACCACCAGGGAAACCCCTCCCTCTCTCTTTTTAAAAATGTATTTGACTGAAGGACAATTGCTCTGCAGTATCGGCTTGATTTCTGCCATGCGCCCACATCAGCTAGCCATAGCTGTGCGCATGCCGCCTTCCTCTCAAACATCCCTTCTGCCTCCCACCCTCTCCTGCCCTTTTAGGTTGTTACAGAGACTCAGTTTGAGTTCTCTGAGTCATAGAGTGGATTCCCACTGGCTATCTATTTTACATCTGGTAGTGTCTATGTATATGATGATTTTTTTAAGTTGCTTAGTTGTGTCCAACTCTTTGTGACCTCATGGACTATACAGCCTGTGGAATTCTCCAGGCCAGAATACTGAAGTGGGTAGCCTTTCCCTTCTCCAGGAGATCTTCCCAACCCAGAGATCTAACCCAGGTCTCCTGCTTTGCAGGTGGATTCTTTATCAGCTGAGCCACCAGGGAAGCAGTGTATATGCTCCGTGTTACTCTCTTAACCTCCCTTAAGGAAGACATTTTTTAAATAGACTTCATGATCTAGATACTCCATTGAGCTACAGGATCATAACCGTATTTCTCAAATAGCTTCAATTTGCTCTAATTTCTGAAAAATTATCACCATTTGGAAAATATTTTTGACAGCTACGGCATCAAACTTTATTATACATTTTATGAGTGATTTTTGAAAAGCACCTTATTCCTCTGTTTATCTGGTTTTGGCTGCACCGGGCCTCACTGCTGGGAGGGCTCTTCCCTGGCTGCTGTGAGCGGGGGCTGCTTTCCAGCTGTGCTGTCTCGACCGTGGTGCACAGGCTCCCCACTGCAGGGCTTCTCGTCTCAGAGCAGGGGCTCCAGAATTGTGGTGCACGGGCCCCGTGCACACAACGTGTGTGTGTCCATCACACAGCATGTGGGATCCGCGTGGATCAGGGGTCCAAGCCCTGTCTACTGCTTTGGCAGGCAGATTCTTTACCACTGAGCCCCCAGGGAAGCCCTCATTATATATCTTCAATGATATCATAGTAATTGGCAAGATCAATAATTTGAGAAAAATATATCATTTTCTCTGTTAACACCTCCCTACTAAATATATATAAAGGCTTCGTTTAAAATTATGCATCTTTTCATGGGACCTGTATTAACTTTGCGTTTGATTTTGAATACCACTGATGTACATGGTAGACATGCTACAAGATAGTAGGTGTAGCATATACAGTTTAACACTGTCACTGATCAGTCACTAAGTCATGGCCGACTCTGCGATTCTATGAGCTGCGGCACACCAGGCTTCCCAGTCCTTAACTCTTTCCCGGAGGTTGCTCGCATTCATGCCTTTTGAGTCGGTGACGCTAGCTAACTGTCTCATCCTCTGCCGCCCCCTTCTCCTTTTGCCCTCAGTCTTTCCCAGCATCAGGGTCTTTTCCAATGAGTCAGCTCTTTGCATCAGGTGGCCAAAGGAATGGAGTTTCAGCTTCAGCATCAGTCCTTCTAAAAGTTTGATACCAAAGTATTTCAAATAGATTTGCTTTGCTAATGCATCTTTATTAAAAGAAACTTTGAAATACAATGTACTGTTCATAATTACCCGTTTAGATATTTAGAACTAGCATTGCACGAGAGCTGCTCAGTCATGCCTGACTCTTTGCAACCCCATGGACTGTAGCCTGCCAGGCTCCTCTGTTCATGGAATTCTTCAGGCCAGATTACTGGAGTGGGTGGCCATTTCCTTCTCCAGGGGGAGAAGTGACATTAATTAAGCAAAATTTCCAACAAATCTCAACAGAGCTCAATTTTAAGGAAAAAATAAAAAGAAATACCACTATTTGAAGCACATCATTTGAAAGAACCCACCACAATCCCTTATATAAGCTTTTAAACAATATTATTGGTTTTAAATAAAATGCATCTTTCCCTCTCCCAGTCAAACTATCAAATGCTAGAACAGATACTCGCAGATCAGGAAGCCCTCCTTATTGGGAGATACTTGATTTCAAGGACACTGAACTCCTCAGACTTTTGGAAGCCAAGGATAGGGAGAGAACTTCCTACCGGCCGTTCTTGGTATGGTTTTCAGAGGCAGGCATTCTGTAAAGATATTCCCTGCTCTGAAAAGTATGCTGAAGGCAAGTTGCAGTCACTAAGGGTGACATGAGAAGGCTCCTCACCCCAGGGATGTCTGTGAGCTGCCCCCGCCAAGAAAGGAAGCCGTGGTCCAGCCCAGGAGCACCAAGCCTCAGTCTTGAGTTTCTCCAAGGACCGTCTCCAAAGCCTGGCTTTGTGAGAACACAGCACCCCAGGTCTAGGAATTTGCTAATGTTCTCTGAATCTTACTGTCTCTAATTTGTAAAATGAGACGTTTCTAACAATGGAGGTTTTGGTTTAAAATCCCCAGGACGGATGCGTTTACATCCATCTCAGTTTGAAGGCACGGAGAAACCAGCTGATAAGTGCTGTGGGGGGACTGAAGAACTGTGAAAGAGCAGAAACAGCAGCAACTGTGCCTCAGCTTTCCTGATTACAGCAGCAGGATTTACAGATGGATTAGTGTTGAACTGCAAACCTGGAACCCAAAATCATGAGGGTGGCTGAAGCTGCGGTAAGTGGTGATGCGGACGAATCTACTGCAGAGGGAAATCAGCTGCTGAACATGAAAATGCATGGTAGAATACACGCATTGATCCTGTATTGGTGAAAAGTATGTCAAAATGTGGTAAAAATCAAAAGAAAGATGACGCATTTGAAAATATTATCAATGAAGTTCGAAGATTGTAATTTATAAGAACTCACAAAATCAATAAGAATACAAATCAAAAAGTTAAAAAAAGGCTGTGAATATTCAATTTACAGAAGAAGTTGTGCAAAGAGCCAAGAAACTCAGGTAAACTAGCTGCATCAGTAGGCAAGAAAAAAAAACACGCTCACATAAGTGACAGTGACGCACTGTGGCGTGCCTGCTGCACTGGGAAATGTGCATTCTTAAATGTTCAAGATAGAAAGAGAAGTGAATTTTTATGCATGGATATGTGATTGGGTAAGCTGAGAAAAAAGTAACTGAAGATGTTGGTGAAAAGAAAATATTAGTAAAAAGGAAATGTGTTCTTGCTCTTGGCTCCCTTAGTGCTATTGCTGGTGACTTTCCCTGCCATCAGAGTTACGTATAAACCTCTTTTACGACACAGTTGCATTGAACGCAGTGAAACGACCGGCGATGGTCTTTGCATTTCGTGATAGCTGCACTTCCAGTCTCTCTTCTGGAAATGCTCTTCCCTCAAATATGTGCTGGGCCTCCTCCGCCCCTCCTCCGGTCTGTGCTCGAACATCACCTACTTGGAGACCAGATATCCTGGCCCAGCTGCTGGAAATGGCATCCTCCCGCCTCCCGTTGGAGATGCCTGCCTCTCTCCGCAATCACACTGCCCCCACCTGAGGTCCGTGCACTTTGCCGTCAGCCTCAGGCCCCAGAACGTGACCCCCACCAAAGCTGGCCTCGGTCACTTTGGCTTGTCACTCTCACCCCCTGCCTGGGGGGGGGGACAGGGAAGGGGACCCTCTGGAGGAGACAGGAAGAGGATGAGGGCACTGGAAGGGAGGACTGGAAGAGGCTCCCCCTCTCAGGTTCGGGGTCCCAGTAGCCCCTCTGCACCTGAGTCAGGAGTCTCGTCTGCATCTCATGGAAGAATCCACGGGGGATTCTGTCCTGCAGGTGAAGCCCTCAGGACCCCAGACTGAGTGCCGCTCGGGGCTCACTGTCCTGAACGGTGAGCTAAGGGCTGTGTTCAGACATGCTTGATCACGGTGTGTGGTCCTTCTAACGTGTTGTTGGAGTCGATGTGCAAGCATTTTGTTGAGGACTTCTGCATTTATGCTCATCAGAGGTACTGACCCATAGTTATCTTCTTCTGCGATATCTTTGTCTGGTTTTGGTTCAGGGTGACGGTGGCTTCATAGTGTTCCTTCTGCGATTTTTCTGAAATAGCTTCAGGAGGATCGGTGCTAACTCTTCTGCAGATGTTTGATAGTGTTTACCTGTGAAGCCATTTGGCCCTGGGCTTTTGTTTGCTGGGAGTTTTTAAGCCACAGATTCAGCTTCAGGGCTGGTAATCACTCCGTTCATGCTTTCTGTGTCTTCCTGGTTCAGTCTTGGGAGACTGTCCTTTCTATGAATTTGTCCATTGCTTCCAGGTTGTCCGTTTCATTGGCATGCAGTAGCTTGCATAAATAGTAGTCTCTCCTGATTATTTGCATCTCTGTGATGTCTGTTGTAAATTCTCCTTTTCATTTTTGATTTTATTGATTTGGACCCTCTCTCTCTCTTTTTTTTTTATGGGTTTGTCCATTTTTCTTTCTTTCTAAAGAACCAGCTTTTGGCTTCATTGAGGTTTTCTATTGTTTTCTTATTTCTTATTCTTTCTCCATTTCATTTATTTCTGTTCTGACCTTTATGATTTCTTTCCTTCCACTAACTTTAGGTTCTGTGCAGCACATTTGAAGTCCTTCCTGGCAAAGGGCAGGACAGCGTGCCGAGTGATTAGCTTTTTAGAGAGCACGTGGCCCATTCTCTCGGACGGCTAACGTTCCCCATTGGAGAGAGAAGGGGAGGTGAGGAGAGGGGAAAACATGCCAAGGGCAGCCCCCCTCCCCCGCCACTGGAGGGGCTCTTCCTGCATTTCCAGAGTAAAATAGTTAGTCCTCCTTATTGAAGGTTTAAAATGAATGGACACATTATTAAAGTGATGGATAAATAGGACAAAATGCCCACACAGTACTCTACTTTGCTTCCAGGAAATTGGTCCTGTGTGTGATTTTTGTCTCAGCAGCTGATGTTTCACGTATAAAAGCTCACTCTTGACAATAAGCCCCCAACACTGGCATGAAAAGGAGAATTTCCCTCCGGGTGAAGATTTTAAAGACAAACCTCTCCTTGATAGACCCATAACACTGGTACTTGAGAATATCCCCCCCCCATCATTATGTACACATGCAGTGTGAATTTCTGTAAAATGGACTGTGGTTTGTACATTACAAGGCACTATTTGTGTATAATAAAAAAATAGGGGGTTTGGGATTGAAAGCTTGCATTACAAAATGTCTCTTTTGAGGAGACTTGTTAAATTGTCCATTCCCTTGGGTTGCAGGTAAGTTAGGACAGTGGCTGTGTTGACCTTAGTCAGCGGCCCTGCATATGTTTGCAGGGAGAAATGTTAAGAACCTCAGAAATGAAGATGATACCACTCTAATGGTAGAAAGTGAAGGAGAACTAAAGCCAGAAAGCTGGCTTGAAGCTCAACATTAAGAAAACTGAGATCATCGCATGGGGTCCCACCACTTCAAGGCAAATAGAAGGGGAAAAGTAGAAACAGTGATGGATTTTATTTCCTGGGCTTCAAAATCATTGAGGCTGGTGGCTGCAACCATGAAATTAAAAGATGCTTGTTTTTTGGAAGGAAAGCTATGACAAACCTAGACAGTGTGTTAAAAAGCAGATGCATCACTTTGCTGACAGAGGCTAGTATAGTCAAAGTTATGGTTTTTCCAGGAGTCATGTATAGATGTGAGAATCGGACCATAAAGAAGGCTGAGCACCAAAGAACTGATGCTTTCAAATTGTGATGCTAGAGAAGATGCTTGAGAGTCCCTTGGACAGAAAGGAGATCAAACTAGTCAATCCTAAAGGAAGTCAACCCTGAATATTCACCGGAAGGACTGACGCTGAAGCTGAGGTTTCAATCCTTTGGCCTCCTGATGTGAAGAACTGACTCATTGGAAAAGACCCTGATGCTGGGAAAGATTGAAGGCAGGAGGAGAAGGGGACGCCAGAGGATGAGATGGTTTGATGACATCACCAATTTAGTGGACATGAGTTTGCACAAACTCTGGGAATTGATGATGGATGGGGAAGCTTGGCGTGCTGCAGCCCGTGGGATCACAGAGAGTTGGACACAACTGAGCGACTGAACAGCAACAACTTCATTTCTAAAACCCCACTCCAAGCCTTGGCTACAAAACCATCACTGAAAAGGAAAATTAAAATAATTCTAGAAACAATAAGGAAACATAATAAGAGGAAAAACCATTCTAAAGAAATTATTCAGGATTTATTAGCAGCCGACACTGGAAATACCCCAGTCCCCGGAGTTGCATCTTAATATGTTAAAGCATCATGTAATTGTTCAGAGATGAAAGTCTTTACATAGTTTAAATTCTATCACGGGTGATATTTTTCTTTATTTAAGTGAAGTAAATGCGGCAATTATCACAACATAAAAAAGATGCTTAGTTTTCGTCCAAGGAAGGCATATTGCCACGTGGTTCCAAATAGGTTCTCCTGCAGATTTCTTTTACACACTGTAATCCATTTACCCAAATAAAACAAAACTTGTCAGATATATTTAGCTTACTTTGCTCTTTTAGCATGGTAAGGTGAATTTTTAAATTTTTACTGGAGTATAGTTGCCGTGCAGCGTGTTGGTTTCCGGTGCACAGCGAGCAAGCTCAGCTACACGCATACACCGTGATGGTGGTTGTTTAGTCACTGAGTCACGTCCTGCTCTCCTGTGACCCCGCAGGCTGTGGCCCAGCAGGCCCTCGCTCCACGGTATTTCACAGGCAAGAATGCTGATGCAGGCCACCATTTCCTTCTTCAGGGAAACTTCTCGACCTAGGGATTGAGCCTGTGTCTCAAAGCTGTGTAGTCCACGTGGATTCTTCACCACTGAGGCACCAGGGGAGTCCATGTATATGCATATAATCACTCTTCTTTCTACTCTTTTCCCATCTGGGTCATTACAGAGTACTGATGAGAGTTCCCTGTGCTATATAGTAGGTCCTTATGAGTTATCTGTTTATATATATATATATATGTATAGTAATGCATATGTGTCCGTCTCAATTTATGAAACGAGAATCAATTTCTGAATCTCAATTTACGAAAAAGAGAATTTGCTTCTCTTCCTCTCCAAGGAGCTCCACAGACTGTAAGAGCCTTCTTTATCTTCCCTATGACTCTATCACTTAAAGCACTTTGCTCTGTTGGACTGTTCCGGATCTTAGCTGTGGAAGATGGGATCTTCAATTGAGGCATATGGGATGCGGTCCCCTGACCAGGGACTGGACTAGAGCCGTTGCACAGGGAATGCAGAGTCTTAGCACTGGGCCACCAGGGAAGTTCCGATTGGGCCAGTTTTTACTGAATGTGGCCCGGTTGCCTGTGTCAGGGCAGGATAGTTGGGGGGCAGCCGTCAGGGGATGGGGGGTGCAGGAAAGAAGCTGGGTTGGCTTTGGAGACAGGACGGAAGATGACAGCCAGTCGCCTCTGCTCCCACTGCCTCTTTGATCGATCGTCGCAGCCTGAGACTTGGAGCCCACACCCTGGCTCTGGAACCAGAGTCTGAGCTCCTGGTGGAAACCGCGCTACCGCAATGACTGATGGCTGGTGTGCCTCCGCGGGAAAGCAGGCCTCCGGGCTGGCGGTCCCCGGTCCCCGCTCCCCTGTCACCCTGGGAAAAGCTAAACACTGCCCATTGTGTTTAGAAATGCTATAGCGGAGACTATTTATAAAGGGCTAAACACAAAAGCACTTAAGCCTTCACTTCTCTGACGGAGGGTGAACGTCTGGTGCCGCCCCGAATCTCAGGAAGCCGCCTCTGCGGAGCTCTGCCAGCCGCTCTGACACGAGGGGATGGGTGTGGGGTCACAGGGGGCTGAGGGCCAGCCCTGGGCTGTAGGACCAACCCCCCTGCCCACCCTCCACCCAGGCCGCCTCTGAGAGCATCAGAGCCGTGAGGATGCAGGGGGTGCTCTCCCCCGGGTCCCAGGTGAGCCGACGGGGGCTGGGAAAGCTAAGTTCTTGGGGTACTTCCCGCTACCAAGTAGGGGTCTTGGGCCTGGGGACCCTCACAGTAGCTTTGAGAAAGGGAACAGCCACTTCTTACTAGACCCTCAATCAGACTAGACCCTTGGTCCCTGAGTTTGCAGGTGGAGTCAAGACCTCGCAGTAGTGTGGAGGGGGTGGGGAGTGTGGTTGGCATCAAAAGGGCAGGAACAGGGGAGAAAGTCACTAGCCCTCCAAACCAAGGGGGTGACGAGTTCTTTTGGCTCAAGAGCGCTGAATGAACACGTGTGATGACTTGCTCTGACTTTCCCCCAACGCTTGAAATCTCTCACTCATTCCAACACGCTCCTTCACAACTTGATGTCACAAAGTCTTTCATTTAATTCGTGTATGTGCATATTTTAATTTTGAAGACGCATTATCCCGAGGAATTCTTTTTTAGACTATAAACACTTCTTTTCCCCAAAGCACTGTGGTATCCATCATCCAGAGATGTCAACGAAAAAATCTATAAGCGCATTCTGTTTTTGTTTGTTCGAATTGTATGGAAATAGCCCTTGGGGGGAGTTTTTCAGGAAGCCCAGACCTGGCTGTGGACTGCTGGCGCCCTCTCCCTCGCGGCGGTGGGCCCGCGTGGGTCTGTCCTGGTGACCCTGTCCTGGAGTTTGTGTCCGGCCCATGAGAAGCCTGACGTCTCCACAGACGCTGACAGGGACCAGCTCCTTGGTCCTGGGGAACCTGCACTAAGCCTGGGACTGTGTGTTTCCTGGGGCTGTTCATCTCTCCCTCAAATCTCTTCTAGGGCCTGTCCTCGGGCCTAAATCAGGAAATAATCCCTTTCTTCTGCTGCCCCTGGGCGTCTGGCATTGGGAGGGCTGGTGAGGGTCCTTATTATCTGTGGGCAGCTCTGCTGTGCCATCCAGCTGTCCAGTCAGCCTCAGGCCTCTCAGGGGAAGGAGGAAGAAGGCCCAGGATTCGGTAGCCAGGGAGGAAAAGAGCCCAGGTGTCCGAGAGCACCACTCCTTTCTTCGAAGAGATGGGCTGTGGGGCTCACACGTCCCCCAGTTACGCGGCTGCCGACCTGCTTGGGAAGAGGGCAGTTGGCCCTGGGGAGGTGCTTGGGCCAGGACCGCCTTGAGGCGGGTGCCCACTGTGCTCCAGAACTTGTGACCTCAGCTCTAAGCGGGTTAAATATCTTAGGGGAACCAGGGGACGGCAGCGGAGGAGGAAGCGGGGCTGGGAGAGAGACGGATGTAGCCTGACTGTCCTTGCCAGAAATCTATGTGAACTTGAATTCTCGCAAGCAATGCCTGATTGGATCTTCTGAATTACCTTGAAAGACAAGTGATATCACAGAGAGTATGGAAGTGAAACTCCACCTCAGTGAAACACTGCCCACACTCAGAACAGCGGGTGTGGGTTCTGAATAAAGCTTAGGTTTAGGAACATTTTCTTTAAGGCTTTGTCACAGCCCATGTCTCAGTCGGTCTGTTTGCTACGAACTATACTCCTGTTTGGGGGCTTCCTAGGTGGTTCAGGGGCAAAGAATCTGCTGGAGACGCGGGTTTGATCCCCGGGTCCGGAAGATCCCCTAGAGGAAGGCATGGCAATCCACTCCAGTATTCTCGTCTGANCCTTGAAAGACAAGTGATATCACAGAGAGTATGGAAGTGAAACTCCACCGCAGTGAAACACTGCCCACACTCAGAACAGCGGGTGTGGGTTCTGAATAAAGCTTAGGTTTAGGAACATTTTCTTTAAGGCTTTGTCACAGCCCATGTCTCAGTCGGTCTGTTTGCTACGAACTATACTCCTGTTTGGGGGCTTCCTAGGTGGTTCAGGGGCAAAGAATCTGCTGGAGACGCGGGTTTGATCCCCGGGTCCGGAAGATCCCCTAGAGGAAGGCATGGCAATCCACTCCAGTATTCTCGTCTGAAAAACCCCACGGACAGGGGAGCCTGGCGGGCTAAGTCCATGGGGTTGCAAAGGGTCAGGCATGACTGGCACTCAGGCATATCCTCCTGTTTCAGTCTGACCTGAAAACATCACCTGGTCACCTCCTCTGCTCATTTGAAGCGGGCTTTCCCCACTTCCCAGGGAGGCAGCTTTGGTTCTTGGTGGTCGCTGGGCGGCCCGGACCCCGGGTCCCCAGGGGCGGTTCCTCAGGCCCTTTGGTCTCCACAGAGCCCTTGGTGGTCCCCCTCGATGGCAGTGCCATGTAACTCTCCCAGATGAATGCTGGCGGGCAGCGTGTTCTCAGGCTCCTCATCCATTATGGGACAATTTTTCTCCGTCAGAGACCTCGGAAAGTCAAACAAAGCCCGCACGCAGCTCAGGGCACCGCTGCTCTGAGTGCATCACCGTTTATTTTTCTGGTGAAAAAAATAAACTATTACTTTGACTAATAACTGCAGTGGAATGTGGGCTGGGAGCGCCGCTCGGCACGCAGTGCCAAAAGAGAGGGACGCCACCGTCCTGTCATCTCCGCGTCCCGTCTCTGGGCTCGCGCGAGCAGGGTTTCAGGCCTGGTCTGTGTCACAAGTGAGACGGGTCTAAATGCTCCAAGTGGGAGTAACCGTTTTGGTTCCTCTGGGTCCTAAAACACACAAACAACTGCAAAGGTCTGTTATTAAAATACTTCATTCTTACAAAAAAATTGTTGATATTTGTGCATAATCTTTAGATAGCATTTAATATCTTAAACAGAGCGAACACAGACCTTCGGACACAGAGGCTAGCCATGCACTGACACGAGAGAAGGGGAAAATTTAACCAGTTCCTCCACTGAAGTTCTTCGTCGTTTCTGCCAAGAGTAATATTCTGGAGGCTCGTCTTCCTCTTCTGCAAAGCTCCACTGGCCATCTTTTCTACCTGTTTTTCATTTTCGTTTCTGCAGAATCCCTGTTGAGTTACGAAGAATGGAATGTAAGGTGAGGCGTCTTTGAGTTGTGCCTCGGGTTATGGGTTGGGCTCCCCGCTTTAAAGCCAGATGTGGAACTGGCTGGTTTGCGTGTTCTTCTTTGCCCAAATAGTGCTGGTTTTCTCTGATTTTTCTTGCGTCACGAACATCACATTTTGCAAGCGCACTGTGTATGCTCTGTGTTTGTTCCCGTTGCGGGGAGGCCAACATGATGCTGCTCCGCAGAGTCCCCAAGTTCCCTGGACACATGACAGCAAGCAGCCAACCCCCTGAAATACAACAGGTGAGAAGAAACACAGGCAGGAAAATTCACGTCCAGTAGCTCATAACAAAGGCAGAGACAATCAAGTTGCAAGAGGTACAGGACGTGATTGCGATGTCATTGAGGAGGATGCTTGTGTTCGGCATCTTTGCATCTGTAGAAACAGCAAAATTAGGACTCAGTGGTTTTGGGACGTTCACTTAGCTTCCCTCTTAGGATTCACAGAAACCTAAATTCCTAAAAACATCACAACCCACTCTAATGCCTCTGCAAAGGACAGACACTTCAGAAAGAAAATGTGTGTTGCTTTCCATGCGCATGTAGACAGCAGCATTGCGATACCGCATGCTTGCAGCCTTGACCCTTTCTGCGGTGAACGCAGAGCACTGTCTGCAGAGGTTGGAACCTGCAGCCCAGGTCCCTCTAGGATAAAAAATGAAAGAGGTGTGCTGAAAGGCACACGATTCAGTTTTGTGCAGAGTTCAGTTCAGTCACCCAATCATGTCCGACTCTTTGTGACCCCATGGACTGCAGCAACGCCAGGCCTCCCTGTCCATCACCAGCTCCCAGAGTCCACCCGAACCCATGTCCATTGAGTCAGTGATGACGTCCAGCCATCTCATCCTCTGTTGTCCCCTTCTCCTCCCACTTTCAATCTTTCCCAGCATCAGGGTCTTTTCAAATGATTCACCTCTTCGCATGAGGTGGCCAAAGTATTGGAGTTTTAGCTTTAGCATCAGTCCTTCCAGTGAACACTCAGGACTGATCTCCTTAAGGATGGACTGGCTAGATCTCCTTGCTGTCCAAGGGACTCTCAGGGGTCTTCTCCAACGCCACAGTTCAAAGGCATCAATTCTTTAGTGTTCAGCTTTCTTTATAGTCCAACTCTCATATCCATACATGATTACTGGAAAAACTATGGCCTTGACTAGATGAACCTTTGTTGGCAAACTAATGTCTCTGCTTTTGAATATGCTATCTAGGTTGGTCATAACTTTCCTTCCAAGGAGTGAGCGTCTTTTAATTTCAAGGCTGCAGTCACCATCTGCAGCGATTTTGGAGCCCAAATGCTGTGCTTAGTCACTCAGTTGTGTCTGACTTCTTGTGACCCCGAGGACTGTAGCCCCAAGTCTCCCTTGTCCATGGAGATTCTCCAGGCAAGAGTACTGGACTGGGTTGCCATTTCCTTCTACAGGGGATCTTCCCGACCTAGGGGTTGAACATGAATCTCCCGCATACTACTGGGCATATACTCTGAGAAAACCATAATTGGAAAAGACACATGTACCCCAATGTTCATCGCAGAACTGTTTACAATAGATAGGACATGGAAGCAACCTAGACGTCCATCCATACAGATGAGTGAATACAGAAGTTCTGGCACATACATACAATGGAAAATTACTCAGCCATAAAAACAAGCACACTTGAGGCAGTTCTAATGAGGTGGATGAACTGAGAGCCTATCATGCAGAGTGAAGTCAGTCAAAAAAACAAACGTCGTGTTTTAACACATATCTATGGAATCTAGAAAGATGGTACTGATGACCCTATTTGTACGGTAGCTATGGAGATACAGACACAGAGACAGACCTGTGGACACGGGCACCAGGGAGAGGGGGAGGAAGAGGAGGAGTGAGAGAGTGGGATGGATTGTGAGAGTCACACTGAAGCGTAGCCATGACCGTATGTGAAACAGATAGCCAGTGGGAGATTGCTGTGCGATCCAGGGAGCTCATTCAACACGGTGCTCCTTGTAGTCTGGGGAGGTGGGATGGGGTGGGGGGAAAGGGCAGTTCCAGAGGGAGGGGACATGTGTATATCAGTGGATTCATGCAGAAAACAACACAATGTTATAAAGTGATTATCCTCCAACTACAAATAAATTAAAACAGTAAGAAACAGACCAAAAAACCACTTTAGTGGAAACAGAAGGTCAATTGATTATATGCTGTTATTTGTTGTTTTTTAAGTAGCTAAATGGTGTCCAACTCTTTTGCAACCCATGGACTGTTGCCCACCAGGCTCCTCTGTTCATGGGATTTTCCAGGTAAGAATCCTAAAGTGGATTGCCACTACCTTCTCCAGGGATTCTTCTCAACCCAGGGATCAAACCCCATCTCCTGCCTTGGCAGATTCTTTACCACTGAGCCACCTGGGAAGTCCCATTACAGTCGTTGCTAGTAGTAGGAACACTGGGTTAAAGTCTATAGTGTGGGCGGCCTGCAGCTCAGTTCAGTCGCTCAGCCATGTCCGACTCTTTGCGACCCCATGAATCGCAGAACACCAGGCCTCCCTGTCCATCACCAACTCCTGGAGTTCACTCAGACTCACATCCATCGAGTCCGTGATGCCATCCANTTTTCCAGGTAAGAATCCTAAAGTGGATTGCCACTACCTTCTCCAGGGATTCTTCTCAACCCAGGGATCAAACCCCATCTCCTGCCTTGGCAGATTATTTACCACTGAGCCACCTGGGAAGTCCCATTACAGTCGTTGCTAGTAGTAGGAACACTGGGTTAAAGTCTATGGTGTGGGTGGCCTGCAGCTCAGTTCAGTCGCTCAGCCATGTCCGACTCTTTGCGACCCCATGAATCGCAGCACACCAGGCCTCCCTGTCCATCATCAACTCCCGGAGTTCACTCAGACTCACGTCCATTGAGTCCGTGATGCCATCCAGTCATCTCATCCTCTTTCATCCCCTTCACCTCCTGTCCCCAATCCCTCCCAGCACCAGAGTCTTTTCCAATGAGTCAACTCTTTGCATGAGGTGACCAAAGTACTGGAGTTTCAGCTTTAGCATCATTCCCTCCAAAGAAATCTCAGGGTTGATCTCCTTCAGAATGGACTGGTTGAGAATTGNTCTAGTCAAGGCTATGGTTTTTCCTGTGGTCATGTATGGATGTGAGAGTTGGACTGTGAAGAAGTCTGAGTGCCAAAGAATTGATGCTTTTGAACTGCGGTGTTGGAGAAGACTCTTGAGAGTCCCTTGGACTGCAAGGAGATCCAACCAGTCCATTCTGAAGGAGCTCAGCCCTGGGATTTCTTTGGAAGGAACAATGCTAAAGCTGAAACTCCAGTACTTTGGCCACCTCATGCGAAGAGCTGACTCATTGGAAAGGACTCTGATGCTGGGAGGGATTAGGGGCAGGAGGAGGAGGGGACGACCAAGGATGAGATGGCTGGATGGCATCACGGACTTGATGAACGTGAGTTTGAGTGAACTCCAGGAGATGGTGATGGACAGGGAGGCCTGGTGTGCTGCGATTCATGGGGTCGCAAAGAGTCGGAGACAACTGAGTGACTGAACTGAACTGAACTGATCTGTGACCCCGGTTTGGCACATGGCTGGGGGTTTCTGAGCTTCAGCATCCTGTCTTTACCAGGGGATAGTAGCCCTTATTTCTCAGGTCCTTTGGGTGGGTTCTGGAAATAGAGCATAGGGCCGGCCTCTTGTGGGGAGTGCTTTCATGATGTCACAGTTTGTGTGTGTGTGTGTGTATATACAAGCTTGTGTGTGTACATACCTGCCTGCTGATGTCACCACACACCCAGCTGCACCTAAAATCACCAAATATTACCAGCAAGGTACATATCTCTTGTTTCAGGAGCTCTTTCCTTACCAAAGCTCTTAGTTTCCCTCTCACAGACTCTTCCTCATAGCTAGAAAGACAGACAGACAAGGTCTCATGACTGGGTTAAAGAAATGGCTTTACCATCACTCAGCTATTCCTAGTCAGCTTGCATCTTGGGCACGTCATGCTTTAATACTCCTCTATAAAGACCAATGGAGAGGCATACGTCAGCACTCGTGTGAGTGGGTGTTTTCCTGATGCAACTCTCGATGAAAACATGATTTTCAGTTTCCTTGTGATTTTAACCCTGGACTCTGATTGTAGTTGTTCAGCTGCTCAGTTGTGCCCAACTCTTTGTGACCCCATGGACTGCAGCACACCAGGCTTCCTTGTCCTTCACTGTCTCCCGGAGCTTGCTCAAACTCATGTGCATCAAGTCTGTGATGCCACCCAACAATCTCGCCCTCTGTCGTCACCCTTTCCTCCTGCCTTCAGTCTTGCCCAGCATCACCAGTGACCACAGTCAGCTGCCATCAGCTGCTGTTGACAGGGGCTCACTCGCAGCGTCCATCCCCTCTCCTTAAATGGAACACTATTAGGTTCAAAAATGGCAAACGTAATTTTCTTACTGAGAAAACTGGATTGATGTCTGTCCTGAGCCTGAAACACTCTGGAGGGGAGGTGGGGGATGAGAGCCGGAGTCCGGCATCTGGGGCCAGAGAGCAGTGGCCGAGCCCAGGAAAGAGGTCAAAGGGCTTCTGGCCAACGGTGTTTGTCAGTCAGACGTGCCCCCTCTGTTTATGTGCCAACAAGCAGGATGAGATGTCCCCCCCTGCCAACCTGGGGGTGGTTGCAAGGCCACTGTCTGCCATGGAAGGGGAGTGTGGCGTGTTGGTGGGAACACATGGAACCATCTGATCTGAGTGCCCCCTGGCAGGACAGATAGGAGGCTTCTCTAGAATTATTTCTCAACTGATTTTTCATAATCTAGTAATCATAAGATTATTTTACAACTAAACTGCTTATTTATCTCCCAAGTTCCCCTCACTAGATTGTAAGTAACATGAGGATAAGGTCTAAGCTGGGTCTTTCTTCATCTGTTCATGACTTTAATATTGGGAACCGAATACAGTAAAAGTTTACTGAAAGCTTGGTTTGAACTGCAATACTAACTACATCTACTTTTGTGCCTATATGCATATTGATAGCTATTCCAATATCTATATGCATATATATCTAATAATGTCTGTGGGTGTGTGGGCTTCCCAGGTGATGCTAGTGGTAAAGAATCTGCCTGTCAATGCAGGAGCCATAAGACACGTGGGCTCAGTCCTTGGGTTGGGAAGATCCCCTGGGGGATGGCGTGGTAATCCACTCCAGTATTTTTGCCTATTTTTGCCAGGTTCCTCTGTCCATGGGGTTGCAAAGAGTCAGACACAACTGAGCGGCCAAGCACACACATGCCATACTAGTGTGTATATAAACATCAGTATCGACATCTGTCTCTACCTACCTATATTAGCATCTGTGTAATAACATATCAATATCTATTTCAAATCTCCCAGTCAGTTCAGCCACTCAGTTGTGTCTGACTCTTTGCAACCTCAAGAACTGCAGCACGCCAGACCTCCCTGTCCATCACCAACTCCAGGGGCTTGTTCAAACTCATGTCCATCGAGTTGGTGATGCCATCCAACCATCTCATCCTCTGTTGTCCCCTTTTGCTCCTGCCTTCAATCTTTCCCAGCATCAGAATCCTTTCCAATGAGTAAGTTTTTCCCATCAGATGGCTAAAGTATTGGAGTTTCAGCTTTAGCATCTGTCCTTCCAATGAATAGTCAGGACTGATTTCCTTTAGGATTGACTGGTTGGATCTCCTCACAGTCCAAGTGACTCTTGAGAGTCTTCTCCAATACCACAATTCAAAAGCATCAGTTTCTTGGCATTCAGTTTTCTTTATGGTCCAGCTCTCACATCCATACATGACTATTGGAAAAACCATAGCTTTGACTAGATGGACCTTTGTTGGCAAAGTAATGTCTCTGTTTTTTAACATGCTGTTTAGGTTTGTCGTAGCTTTTCTTCCAAGGAGCAAGCATCTTTTAATTTCATGGCTACAGTCACCATCTGCAGTAATTTTGGAGCTCAATAAAATAAAGTCTGTCACTGTTTCCATTGTTTTCCCATCTATTTGCTGTGAAGTATTGGGACCAGGTGCCATGATCTTAGTTTTCTGGATATCGAGTTCTAAGCCAGCTTTTTCACTCTTCTCTTTCACTTTCATCAAGAGGCTCTTTAGTTCCTCTTCTCTTTCTGCCATAGGATTGGTGCCATTTGCATATCTGAGGTTATTGATATTTCTCCCAGCAATCTTGATTCCAGTTTATGCTTCATCCAGCCCAGCATTTCTCATGATGTACACTGCATATAAGTAAAATAAGCAGGGTGACAACATATAGCCTTGACATACTCCTTTCCCAATTTGGAACCAGTCTGTTTCTCCAAATCCGATTCTAACTGTTGCTTCTTNTCGAGTTCTAAGCCAGCTTTTTCACTCTTCTCTTTCACTTTCATCAAGAGGCTCTTTAGTTCCTCTTCTCTTTCTGCCATAGGATTGGTGCCATTTGCATATCTGAGGTTATTGATATTTCTCCCAGCAATCTTGATTCCAGTTTATGCTTCATCCAGCCCAGCATTTCTCATGATGTACACTGCATATAAGTAAAATAAGCAGGGTGACAACATATAGCCTTGACATACTCCTTTCCCAATTTGGAACCAGTCTGTTTTTCCAAATCCGATTCTAACTGTTGCTTCTTCACCTGCATACTGATTTCTCAGGAGGCAGGTCTGATGATCTGGTATTCCCATCTCTTGAAGAATTTCCCACAGTTTGTTGTGATCCAGACAGTCAAAGGCTTTAGCATAGTCAATGAAGCCAAAGCAGACATTTTTCTGGAATTCTCTTGTCTTTTCTATGATCCAATGATGTTGGCAATTTGATCTTTTTATGTATTTTTGTCTATTTGCATCCGTTCATCATGTCAAGATCTATATCATGTCAGCATCTTTATTTGCATCGGCATTTCGGCATCGATCGGTCGTCCGTACCCTTACCTGCGTATTTGCACAGGTGCGCCTGCTGCATCCGTCTGACACCTACACCTGCCCTCACACCTGTATCTACACCCATATCTACACATTTACCTACATTTACAGAGGCAGTGCCAGTACAAGCTTCACAGTCATAAAAGCTATGGCCAAGGAAAAAGACACTGATTTCCCCTTATAAGCTGGCTCTTTAAAAGTTCTTTTCCTCCTTCTCAATATTGACTTCAAGAGAAAGAGGATCCTCTAGAGTCACGAGATTTCTTCCACAAGAAACCCACTCTTCGCAGCTGCCTGTGGTGCTGGCAAATGCCTGGCATCTGCAGGTGTATTTTGGTTGGGGTGACAGAGTGAGCCAACGTCTTACCTGTGGGTCAGGACCAGTCCCGCCTCTAGCTGGGTGCTGTCCGTTCAGAGGAGCCCACTGCTCTGACTGCCCCACATTACCTTTCCATCACGTTGTTAAGGAGTCTCTGTCATACATGGAGGGTTGGAGCTCTGGATACACTACAGAGCTTGAACATCCATTCAGAATCTGCAAGACCCCACCAAAAAGGAAAAGCAGAACTCAGGAAAACACTGAGACATTTTTAGAATTTCTTCCGGGATTTTAGGTGGTGAAATTATTGACATCTCTACCTAGATGGGCTTGCCAGGTGGCTCAAATGATACAGAATTCACCTGCCAGTGTAGGAGACACAGGAGACGTGGGTTCAATCCCTGGGTCGGGAAGATCTCCTGGAACAGAAAATGGCAACCCACTCCAGTATTGCTGCCTGGAGAATTCCATGGACAGAGAAGCCTGGAGGGCTACAGTCCACGGGGTCACAAATAATCACACACGCGGTGCCTGCATGCACACACACTGTTTACCTGGACACTCCCCCAGGAGGGTTAATGCCATCTCTTCTCGCTTCTCTGGAAATCAGGATTAATTCTGGAAGCCCTTTGCTGCTGGACACAGGACACACCTGTGTAGACGTGACTGGTGGTGTCTGGACCTGGTGTTTTCCAGGACCAGGGTGTAGCAGTCAGTGGCATAGTCTGTCAACCACCAACCTGGGGCACCCCCTGCTCACCCTCCCGCCAACTTTTTAGGCAGAAAAATCTCTTAAATTGAATCATTGTCAGTTTTCGAGCTCTCAGTAAGGGCAGAAATCACTAAAAACCTCATTTAAAATTTCCATTCTCATCCTCAAGCAAATTTACGGCAGAGGTCAGTCCTTTTGCAAGATCACTGGAGAGAACTCCTCATCAGAACAGAGGTATTCTTCTCCATTGTTGAGGCAACTATCTTCCATCAATTTTTCTCATCATCACAACTCATCTCATTATGACCTTCATGGGATAAAAGAAGTGCAGCTGTAACTTTTTTTTCCCCTGCAAACGGCGACTCCCTGTGTATGATGTGGTTAATATTGATTATAAATTGCAGTCAACTCAGCCAGTCCCGTGCGTCCCCTGCCATCCCCCTCCCACCCCCCTGGAGTCTCTTTTCTGCTTTTCCCCGGCTGCGGAATGCTGCTTTGGATATTTCTTCTTTCAAAATGGAATAACCACTTCTAATTGCATTTACTGAGAGCCCCAAACTAGCGAGACGTCTGTGTGTCAGTGACCACAACCAGAGGCGGAATCCGATGAGCCCTCCTGGCTGCTGACAGCGATGCCTGGTGATCTAATTTACCTGCAACTGGAGATAATTCCCTGCACGGGCTCTGGGGTCGCCCGGCTTACTGAGTCAGAGGTCAGCTGAAGGAGAGCAAGGCTGGTGGTGGGGGGAGACACCTGCTCTTCTCTGATCTGTATTTTCTGTAGAAGAAATAACCAATTTTGATCCAAGATGGAACATTCCTTAATGAGCTTGTGTACAGATGTGCAGAATTCAGGAGTGAATGAAGATGCTGACGATGTCTCCTTTTCTTCTACAAGCTTTTTCAGTGATGTTAAATTCAACTTTGGTCACTGAGGTTTTTAATGTTCCTTTAAAAATCCCGATCACCATTACCCCTACTGAAGCTGATTTGATTGGAGGGACATTATTCCTGAGGCTATGGACACGGACTCTTCCCCATCTAGCTGACTTTAGCATAAAAATAAAATTGAATCATAAGCAATGAAATTTTATCTATGCAACTCTCCATTCTCTGCTGGAGTTAATAATGCTCGATTACTCTTTCTCCCTAAATAACATGAAGTATATGAAACTGAAATTAACACGTCTCTGAGATGATTAGCTCACAAATAGATTTTATTAAAATTACTTGGACGGTATCTTTTCTTCCTTAACTATAGAGTGAATGTGCTTTTTCTTATTATTAAATTATGGTCATAGATGGGAATGATTTATTTCAGTTTAAAAAAAAAAAACTACCAAAGGAAAAAAAGAATCTGAAAAAGAATAGCTAAAACCAAATAACTTTTCTGTACACCTGAAATTAACACAACATTGTAAATCATAAATACTTCAAGATAAAATAAAATTTAAATTAAAAAAATATGAAGACAAAGTGAAATAAGAAAAAAATAGCTTGTAACACTATCAACAGTGAAAATAAAGATCGGGTCTTATAGATCTGCCAGTCCTTTACTTTGGGCTGAGTTCTCTGTGAGGTGCTCCTGACACACACTGATTTGGGCTGGGTGACCCACCCGCCAATGCAGAAGACACAGGTTCAATCCCTGGGCCGGGAAGATTCCCTGGAGGAGGAAATGGCAATCCGCGCCAATATCCTTGCCTGGAGAATCCCATGGACAGAGGAGCCTGGTGGACTGCAGTCCATGGGGGTGGCAGAGAGGGACGACTGAGTGACTGAGCGAGCAGGTCATCTGTATTTGAGGCCAGGGAGAGAGGGCCGTTTGGTGGCAGAACCTCAGGCATGCCTGTTGGCGCCTGGCAGAGACCTGCAGGGTCAGGCAGGGAGCAGAGGATAGGGAGGGGCCCCAGCCCAGGCAGGAGCTGCACAGAAGAGGCATTTTCGGGAAAGCTCAGGGCCGTGAAGGGCGCGGAGGTTCACCAGGACAGAGAGTTAAAGCAAACACAGAAACACGGGCGGCCTCTTGGCCTCTGGGGCGAACTGGGGCCTCTGAGTGTACCCGATGCTCACCGCGAGGCCCCAGGACGGGTGGGCACCTGGACGCGGGCCTCCCTGCAGGCCCGGGAGACAGGAGCCGGGGCTCGAAGGAACTCGACTCAGGGGCGCAGAGCTGTCCAGCTGCCTGTCCAGCATCTAGGACAGGACTGGGTGGAGGAGAGACAGGAGGGCTGAGACAGAGATGGACGTAAGTGCTGGCCGTCGGCTGTGAGCAGCCTGAGTGTGCTCCCTCGAGGCCCATGGAGTGCAAGAGGAGGACCCAAGTGGCCACCCCAGGCCCATGGAGCCTCTGATGGGAGGAGGTCACTGTTCCCGAAGGTGAGTTTCCGGAATTGCCCAGCGGGCCCCGGGCCTCTGGGGGAACGGCCGGCAGTCACAGGTGGGGAGTGGCTGGGTGGCTCGGAACCCTGGGCTTTTCCGCAATTTCCACATTGTAGTGAACAGAGGCTTGGAGACGATCCCGCCCATCACTGTACATGGAAACAAACCCAGAACTAACGAAACACTCTCATGGGTGGAACTGCTTTCTCCTCTAAGAAGCAAAGACATACCTCTGTTTGGACATCTGCCAGGAACACCCCTGAAGGGTTCAGGGTGTTTTACAAAAGTTGGCGAGTTTCCAAAACTGGGATTTAAGCTAACCTCGTGGGATGGCCTGGCGGGCTGGAGGAGCTTGTGCTGCTGGCTCCCTTTCGACAGCCTTCCGGGTGGGCACCGGGGACTTGGGCCAGACTGTGCAGATCGTAGTAGAGCTGTGGTCATGGAGAGGTTTCTTGGTGGCCAAGGGGCGGTTCCTGCCTGGAGGCAGGTCCCCAGCCCTCCTGGGATGCTGGCCACCCTCCCCAGAAGTGCAGGTCGGTGCCGCACTTTCCTGCCGTGAGTGTGACTTTGATCCAGGTGCCCAGGGTGCTGTCTACCAAGGTGCAGACTCTGAGGTTCTCCACCAGCTTCTGAGAAGGTTCTGGGAACCGCACAGAGAGGGGCTGGCCTGCATCCCCAGACGCGCCTGTCTGTCCCTCGAGTGTGAGTTCACATGTGCGATCTGCTCTGCCCCTCGCAGTGAGCACGAAGCCCCGGATGGAAGGACTCTCAGCAGAGCCTGTCTGTCCAGGTCAGTGTTGCCCCAGACAGCTAGGCTGGCAACTGCAGAGCCCCCTGCTGGGCCCTGAGCTCTAGGGGGGATCCAGGGGGACCCCTACACCCTCAGAGACTCCAGATTCAAAGCCTGGACACATTCGGAGAGTGGAAAGCCATTTCCAAGTTCCTGGATCCAGTTTTCCCCACAGAAAGTGAAGTCTTAGCTCATGGGATGCTTGGAGACCTGTCCTACTCACTGGGATCATATCCCAAAGGACTCTCCTCTCTCAGTGAGCTGGTGGTCTGACTGTGTTTAGGAGTTCAAATCTCTCAAGCAAAGCCCCAAACAACGATAAAGGTCATTGGTTTTCACAAGTGCAGACTTATTTTGCCATATCCTCTCCATGTAAGTTGTAGGTGGTCTTGGGAGAGTCCCTAGCAGTGCAGACGATAAAGAATCTGCCTGCAGTGTGGGAGACTTGGGTTCCATCCCTGGGTTGGGAAGATCCCCTGGAGAAGGAAATGGTTACCCACTACGGTATTCTTGCCTGGGAAATCCCATGGACAGAGAAGCCTGGCCGACTACAGTTCATGGGGTTGCAAAGAGTCAGACTTAGTAACTAACACTTTCACTTTGGGGGTTTTAGTACCTCGGGGAGGGGAAGTCCACAGTATGGAGGAGTCAGAGACAAGTCAAAGTCTGCTGGATTACCAGCTGTATGCCCTTTGGCAAGTTACTCACCCTCTCTGAGCCTCTGTTTTTCTTGGGCTTCCCAGGTGACTCAGTGGTAAAGAACCCACCTGCCGATGCAGGAGACACAGAGGATGTGGATTCAATCCTTGGGTCGGGAAGATCCCCTGGAGGAGGAAACAGCAGCCCACCCCAGTATTTTTGCCTGGAAAATCCCATGGACAGAGGAGCCTGGGTAGGTACAGTCCATGGGGGGACAAAGTGTCAGACATGAGTGAACGCCTGAGCACGCATACGTACAAAATCAAGCTAAGAATGGAATCTTACAGGGTCAGTGTGAGGAGTGATAGAGACCGCCTGTGAAATCCACAGCATGTTGCAGGACCCTCAGTAACCTCCCAAGGTACGTTCATTGCTACACGACAGCAGTAATGATGGTCCTGTTACAATCATGAGTTTTTACAGAAAGAAAACTGGACTCCTTACTCGTTTTAGAAAGTCAGTGACTAGGTGGAAATTCACAAGGGGGTTCAGATTCCACAGGGAACACGGAGCAGGGATGGCTCCTGATTCAACACCGCAGGGCCAGCGCATCACTTTATGCCCTGCAAGTGGAGAGTGGACACCTCAGCTGATCTCTGCAGCTGGACAGGACAAGAAAGTGGTGACCTTGAAGGTCAGCCTGAAGACAACAGGGCTATTTGAAGGGAATGTAAAAACCATGAACCTTAAAAGATATCAGAAGGCAGACAGGGGGCTGATAGACATGTGCAAGCAAATGTCCACCACCCAGAGGGGAGCGACTGAAATGAGGGGTGCGTTAAACAGGAGATTAAAGACGCGCTTTGTACTTCACTATTTCAGGTTAAAAGCGGGCTAAAGAACACTGTCGCCTTGCTACAGGCAAAAATAAGTTCATTTTTTTCTTTTTTTAAGTGACAGGCTAAGATGGTATGATCAAATCTGAGAAACTAATCTGGTCTCTTAACCAAAGTGATCTGTCTACTGATCCTTGATGACTCAGCGAAGACCTTACACGTTATACTTTAACAAACGTATCAACATTTCTAGATGAGAAACATGGACTGATAATAAATAAACTAGATGTAACAATACACATGCATTCTTTAACAGTCGTTCTGTTAACTATGATTATTAATAGCAAATCTAGACTCAGAAGAACAATGGTCTGTGTGATAGTCTGCATGGATTCTTCTAATGCAAGTTTTCTATGTAGTAAAACCTTATATTCAGTGACTTACATCTGGGAAAGTTACAGTTCCAACGGTCTCAGTGTTTACTAATCACTGTGTCTCCTGCCCACTGTTGTGGGTGTGAACCAGAAAAGCCTCTCCATTCTAGACGTGAACAATTTCCCATCACATTTCCTGAGGTTTCTCAGAACTTCTCAATAAATAATTGGAACATCTTCAAACTAAAAACAAAGAAACAAAAGAAAAAAAAACAGAAATTTTCAGTAGCACGAAAATATCTCATCCTTTTTTCATGTCTTGGTTTATGAGTTTACTGTAAGTACACTATTATATTTAAATGAAGAGTGATGTCTCCCCTTCTGCTTAAAGCAGAAAATAGAAGCGATCAGTATTGTAAATTGCACAATTACTTGAGAAACAAGTAAATCAATACTTAGCAGAAGAATTTCTTTGGCTGCTGTTTTTTTAAAGGGAGTGCTCAAAATATGTAGCCTGGCTGAAAAGGAGCATCCACATTTAGACCTTGGAGACTAAGTATCATCATGAGAAAATTTCCCAGTACAGTAAAATGTACATGGTAAATTATAGGAAGCATTTTAGACTACACAGCTATTTCAACTTTTGCCACTTGTGAGAAAGGATAATTTCTCATAAGTAGATTTCGCTAATTGCGTGACTGCTTTCTTATTGTTTTGTTAATATGGTCTCCAAGGTGGGGGAGGGACTCTGATTGCATTTTAATGAGGAAATTTGAGTTGACCATTGGGTTGGCTGTTTTAAGAAAAAAGGTTCTAATTCGGATAGACACTCAATGTATGAAAAATACATACTTTTGAAGTTATTGAGAATATAAGGAAGAAATGCTACAGTCAATAGGTGGGGGAAAAATGGAAATGGTGACAGATTTTATTTTGGGGGGCTTCAAAATCACTGAAGATGGGTGACTGCAGTCACTAAATTGAAAGATGCTTGCTCCTTGGAAGAGAAGCTATGACGAACCTAGACAGCGTATTAAAAAGCAGAGACATCAGTTTGCCAACAAAGGTTCATAGAGTCAAAGCTGTGGTTTTTCCAGTAGTCCTGTATGGATGTGAGAGCTGGACCATAAAGAGAGTGACAAAGAACTGATGCTTTTGAGCTGTGGGGCTGGAGAAGACTCTTGAGCGTCCCTTGGACTGCAAGGAGATCCAACCAGTCCATCCTAAAGGAAATCGGTCCTGAATATTCATTGGAAGGACTGATGCTGAAGCTAAAGCTCCAATACTTTGACCACCTGATGTGAAGATCCACCTCAATGGAAAAGACCCTGATGAAGGTGGGGGGAGAAGAGGGGGGTGGTATCTTCTGGCTCTAGAAAACCCCTTCGACAAGCCACCTTTGACATCTGGACGTAATATATTGACTTACTGACTCAGGTGGATGAGAAGGGTATGCACAATTGAAAATAATTTTTTATATCAGGATCTATTATTTCTTCCTCTCGTATTTTCATGCCAAGATCCTTCACTTTCCCCTCAGTCACACTCCATTCAACAATGACCTCTGTATTCAGATCCATAAGGATGATTCTCTGCCTTCTTTTCCTGCCTTCAACAGTCCAATTCTCCCCCTCCAGTTGTCTTTCCTGATAAAGGCATTATCTGTCTGTGGTCACCTCCATCTTTGCAGAAGACCCTTCAGGGAACCGTGTTTTCCAAAATCTATCCTACCGCATGCTCCCCTTCACTGGGAAGCGAGTCCCTAGAAGCTGCCTCCCTCTCCCCATCAGACAGGGACACACGTGACGCTTCCCCAGAGGATCCCCCGTCCACAAAATCTCTCCATCACCCCAGTGAATCCACTCTGTCCCACTTTGGTTTTGTTCAGTGAAACTTTGACAAAGCCTTTGCATCTCATTGTAATGCATACCTGATGCTCTCTGGGTATTTTGCTATAATGCAAGACACTTTGTCTTAAAAATGAACTTTTGATTCACTGCCCTGTCCTAAGGCAGCTACCACTGAAGGAATGCCTGATTCCCTAAAAAACCCTCATGGTACCTGACATGCAGATGGTGATGAACAATGTTTGTCCATTTTCTTATTCTTATTTCAGGAAATCTTCTCATATAGGAAAAAAAAGCACTGTTTCAATTACATGGAAATAAAGGTATTTCCTGTATAAAATTCCTACCATGTTTTTATAGTGTGAGACTTCTGAGCTGCGTGCTAGGTGGACAATATGGATGGATGGATGGATGGATCTCTGACTCAGTATCACTGTTCAGGTGGGCAATTCCTTACAGAAGTGGAGACTTTCATCCCCCACATTTAAATTGTGTAAAGTTAACTACATAGAAGGCGATTCAGCTGCATGTCTAAGGATACACATAATTATATGAGGCCAGAGCCAGATATCGGTCATGACGACTGCTATGGACTGAAGATTTGTGTCGCCCCCATATTTGGGCACTGATACCCTAATCTACAATGTGATGATATTGACCGGCAGGCCTTTGGGAGATAAGGCCATGAAGGAGGGGCCGTTGTGATGGCACCAGTGCCCTCACAAAGAGACAGGAGACGATTTGCATCCCCTCTCTGCTATGCAAGGTCACAGTGAGAAGGTGTCCATCTGTAAACTAGGGAGAGGGCTCCCGCCAGACACTGACCGTCTTCGTACTCTGATCTGGTTGCAAGAAAAAGCCAATTCTGACTCCACGTGGAAACTACTTCTTTGCCTTGCTTTCCATTGCTTTCGTTATTATGAAATGAAAGTGGCTCACTCATGTCCAACTCTGCAACCCCAGGGACTACACAGGCCTTGGAATTTTCTCAACCAGAATACTGAAGCTCAGTTTGTTATTATAATCATATCCACTGGTCTGCCTCAGAGAATCCTGCCCCTCTGCCTGACTGTTAAACTAAAGTGGCTTTTTTCAGAGCCTTGTCCATGTGTAGATGGCAAGAAGGAAGAAATTAACCCATCCTCCTGCTGGAGGCTTGCCATTCTAGGAGATATTTGCAAGATGGATGACCTTTCTAATTTGTTTCCTCACATCTCCCATCTCTAATCTATAAAAGAACCTGGCATTCAGACTCCAACAAGATGGTTATTTTGAGACATTAGTTTGTCATCTCTCTTAGCGGCTCTCCGAGTGAACTTGTATTCCTTGCCTCAGTACCTTCTCTCTGATTTGGTGAGCAGAGTGAGCTTGGACTCAATAACACAGTTAGACTTTCAAGATCCAGAATGGTGAGCGGTAACATTTCTGTTGTTTCGGCCGCTTCATCGGTGGTCATTTGTTAGAGCCGCCAGAGCTGTGCAGGTTCTGAATCCAAGGTGGGGGGAGGGGGGTGAAGTACGGGGG